>SKCR01050743.1:0-278648 GCA_019454045.1 Zanthoxylum bungeanum
ACATATTAACAGCGACGAAAGTGCAGCTTTAGATTTTTAGTGGAATAACCTAAAGTTAATAATTCGAAATATTTAATTAAAAAGTTTAATTAATATTCTGGGATTATTGGAGCTCATAATTGCAGGTCCATTTGGTCCCCGTACTACCTTGATATATTGTAGCAAATTAAATATAGTTGGATAGTCCAATTATAAACTCACATGTATTTTAATTATTAATATGATTAATAATATATGTCACACTTGGAACTTATATTAAATTTAATATAAGATTTTTCTTTATTGTAAATGATTATAAGATAATCGTTTGTTGTTATGAAATCTTGTAATTATTATATAATATTTTATATATAATTTAATATTTGTACTTTTTGGAAATTAATGGATTTAAAATTATAAATTTAAAGTTATCTTTATGAAAATGGAAGTTACAAGATTTCTTTTTGTTAACATGTTTATGTCTTAAGTCATTAAAAAAATTAAACATCGCCATCATTAAGCCGGGGGGGCTAGATAAAAAAAAGGAAAATTATTTTTATTTTTACCCTAACCACCCATGTTCTTGTTTTCTCTCAAGTGTTGAAAGAAGAATAAAAATAAAGAAAAATAAAAGAGAAATTTGTGTGACAACTACTAATCCTAAATTGTTTAGGGATTACTTTTGTGAGTCAAGCTCACTATGTTTGTTGGTTTCGAGTCATAACATGGAAGACTCATTGGAAATCAAAATAAAACCTCATTCATCCTCTCCTCCTTGCTTACGGCAGTGAGCATAAAAATCTGTTCACTGCTACCACCTGTATCATCTGTTTGGGGTGTGATTTTGGTTGTGGTCAATTGCATTTTATTTTAGGAGCACTATGACCTGGGTTTAGGGTGTTCATTGAGGTGTTTTTGGTGGAAAAATCTGACTTGAACTACAGCCTATATTGACGCAAATCAGAGGCTGTTTGATTAGTGTTATGAGCTATTTCGGTGTTGTTATTCGCTGTCAGATCAGAGGTTGTTTAGGGGGCTATTCTGGGTTGATAAAAACATCAAAATAATGCCAAAACAGAAACTAAAGAGGCTGGACAATTTCAGCCAAGGAGGAGGAAGAGCAGAAAATGTTTTAAGGTCGATCCCGGTGCCTAAATATGCTACCGCTGCGTGAGGAATCGGTTCCTAAAATTGACATCAATAGCCAGGTTTAAAAGTGCTATTAACTCTTCTTATTTTATTAAAACATTTCTGTTTTTTGTTTTTGGTTTATATGTGATATAAATAATTTTATATGTTGTGATTAGTAGACCCATTTTTTCATGTTAATGTGATGAATGTATTGCATTAGTCGTAAATTTTTCCGGCTTCTATTTTTATATTATTTTTCTTTTGGGAAATGTAAGGCCATAAGGACAATTTTTACAAAGTGTTGTAAATATTTTTCTTATATTTTGAGTTGTATAAATATTTTATGTATTTTGATGGAGCTGTTACCATCAACTACAACACAAGGAGATTTTCCCATACATACCATTCCATGAAGCAAGATTTTAAAACCAATGAATAACTTGGTAAAAAATTTATATTAATTAGATTAGTATAGAAAACAAATATTGGAGTTGGTGCTTGAAGTGTCAATCCGAATTGTATATTTTATTATTTATTAATAAAATAATTATATTTTCATTTCATACCTTATTAATGGTATTGTCATTATGCGTATTAGATTGATGTATAGATAAGCTAAGAATGACATCGACATTCGAATAGTCTTATAGTAATACTGGACACTAGATGGTCTGACATTGAGATAAGTATTACGATTGTAAATTATTCTTAAATTATATATATTCCTAGTCATTAGTTTTGGAATACGGTCGAATTCCTATAACCTAGAAGACTAGCACATGTCATATATTGGAATTAAAGTTTCCATGGTTTAATCCGATGTACCATGAGTTTTGAAAACTCGTATAGACATGTAGGTATCGGTTGAACCGAATACTGAATGACTCACATATGATTCCTAATATTTGGAAATACACACCACCGTCAATAGGAATATCCTCGAGTCGAGTAGTATATGTAATCCTTTGACTATAGGATAATATTGATTTTGTGTGAGATCCTCTACACTTTGATGCCATGTATGTCAGAAATCTTTCATGATCTGGCCTCTAGGTGTTCGTTGGGTGTGGACCGATGCACTCAGTAATCAAGTGCGAAGCAAGATAGGATCAATCAGCTCGTATGTGTACCATAAAAGGGTTTTAGGTATCCATGTGAGTAAAGTCACGATTCTTAAAGCATTGGCCAAAGTCGATCACCTAGGGTGGATCGTATCAATTATGAAGAATCGTGGACATGTCGACACAAGATGTGCGCCTCAGAAACTTGAAGGTGTATTCTATGTTTCCTAAGCGCAACTCGAATAGCCTATAACGGAGGGATTGTTAAACATATGTGATGACTTCGACTTGTATAGTTCAGAAAGGTCGTTTGTGTTCTTCGTGAATTCGGAGGTGGCCGAATTGAGTACATATTAGCTAGGCTTATATGACGAATGTGTCTGAACTTAGAGAATCCCAATATGAAGTGTACTAGTTGAGCACTTGGGTAACCAATTATTTTTTATAAAAGATAATATTCGATAATATAATTATCAACTACAATAATCAAGTGTTATTGGATAACATTGATTATTTACTTTGACCTAATTGGATTAATTCAATAATTATACAAGGGCTTAATAGTAAAATCATAATTATCTCTATCATTTGAGGATATTATGGCAATTGTAAGTATGTAATAATAGGTGGTTTTGGCTTGATTTAATTGGATTGAATCAAAGTGACAAACATTTAACTAATCTATTTCCTAATCATTGTCTTGATTTAATTGAATTAAATTAAAGTGGTAGACAATGGAGATTAGTCACATCTAATTATACGTATTTGGACAAATTGGATTAAACCGACATAAAAGTTGATTACAACTTTTATTAATTAAAAATTATCTAAGTTTTGCTATAAATAGCAAGCTTTAGGAAGATTTTAATTAAGCAAAGCAAAATCTTGAGACATCTAAATACAAGCAAGTATTAGAGAAATTAGCCTAAGTTAGAGCAGTGTTTAGAGAAGTTTTGTGAGGTGTCTACAATATTTCATCTAGGAGAAATCAAGATTGGATCTTAGGGTGAAGCTTGCTAGCATTGGAATCAAGAATTGGATCTTGGAGTCAAGCTTGCTAATCCTTGAAAGTTCTCCAAACATTTCAACAAAAAGAAGTAGATTGGATCTTTGAATCAACCTTGCTAGGTAAATGTGATCTTCTCTAAAAGCTATATTTTTTATTAGTGAGACATATAGTGTTGAATTATGTATTAGATACATAATGTTGAAATTAGGCTAATTAATTGTGTTAGGATGCTTTGGAAGTATAAACACAATATGCTTGTAATTGGGTTAAAATGTTTATCTTAGACATAAACATAAAATTAGAGTTTGAAACTCTAGATAATAGCTTAGAGCTAAGGCTACTATTCTAGAATCACGTGACCACCTTTGAGTGGCCTAGAATTGTTCACGAGCCACTTCATTAGGGGATTCTAATTTGGATTGTATTTTGGATTCAAAATTTAAGTAAGTGCGTATTTAGAATAAATTTATGTTTTTGTAAAAATATTTTATATTTTGAAAAACTTAATTTTTATTCTATAGCATGTGTTTATATTGGTTTTGATGTTAAAAATTAATTTTGATTGTTTTTGAAGTGTTTAAAGAGAGTTGGAAGCAATTAGGGTAATAGACCCTAATTCATTTAGCTATCTGGAAAGAAAGCTGAATGAAATATAATTTGAGAAAAAAACAAACAAACAAATAAAAAAAATTGTGTGCACATCGCTACAGTGAGCGCGCGCACTGTAGCGCACAGTGCGCGCATCGCGCGCTACGCGCACCGAATCTTGTTTTCTTTCGTTCTTGAGCTTTCGAACTCCGATTTAATCTCGGTTTTTTCCTATACACTCGTAATGAAATATAATATCTCATTAAATTATTTACAATTACACTCATACTTGATATATATGGGTTAGACCCATTTTCGCTGTGCGGGGCACCGATCTGAACCTATGGGTTCAACATCTGCCCCAACAAAAAGAGCCAGGTCAATGCAAATTATGTTATATGTATGATTATTTCAAATTATTTGAATAACATGCTATATATCTTAGGGTGTCTACTCTTGCATTTTCACATGCCATGACATGTAAGATAGGAATGAATATTCTAGTCATAAAATTTGATTTTATGAAATTTAAAATGGTTAAATTGGAATATGTTATGCATGAAAATAAATGAATTGGATTAATTATTTTAAAGGATTAAAAATCGGATATTTGAATTTAATATATAATGTGCTTAATAAATGCAATACATTTTTCTTTGGTATATCAGATGAAAACCCAAATGTAAATTCCATAGCCGATCCCGAAGGGAAGGTAGTGCGGTTTGCACACGAGATACAATTCCACGTAACATTGGAATTTATAATACGTTTATATTAATTAAATAGTTTAATTAGTATTTTGTCCCTTATTTGAATTTGAATTTTTAACTTGTTAGTGGATTTTAAATTTTTAAGAATTAAATTGAAATAGACCACTAGAGATCTCTTAATTAAATCAGTTTAATTAAGTTATATATTAGTTTGGACTAATAAAGATTAGTTAATTAAATATTAAGAATTAAAATTGGATATGTCACTAAAATATCACTAGTGTAAATTTGGTTATGTTTTAGCTGTGCATAAACTTGTAGCACTAGTGAATTAAAATATTAGATATTTTAAGTAGAAACCTTAATTTTAAAATAGTCAGTGGGAGAGGAAAATACGTTGGTGGAGGAAAATACGTTAGTGGGAAAAAGACTTGGACCCTCAAAAATTTCCTGCTTAAATTACTATTTTCCTGCATAAAAAATAGTAAACTCCTGCTTAAATTACTATTTTCCTGCATAAAAAATAGTAAACTCCTGCTTGGCTCTTAAATGGACTCTTGGAGGAACTGGGCCTTGAGCTGTTATAATTGGATCAGACTTATTATTTTTGGTGCAAATAGATTTCTTAATGAAAGTTATATGCTAAAACTTCGATTATATTTCTTAACTCCCTCGTTAAGTTCTTACTTTTGAGAAGAAAATCAATATATATGTTATATAGCTTATCTGTTAGACCTTTTTGATGAAACTATATGTAGTATTTTATAGATTATGATTTGGAATTCTAATAAAGAAGATATATGGATGTTTGGAAATGGATAATTTAAAATGTATAAATTTAAAGGTCATTTTTTATCCATTTTTTCTATCGAAATATATCGACAATAGTACTTGTTTTAAAACTTATGGTTTATAAATCAATAATATATGTAATTTTTTCTTAAAACAATTTATATTTTGAGAGATATTTAATTTCTAAAATGAAGGTTAGAAAAAAAAAAAATCAGAATTGCTCAACAACCATGCAACAGTTTATTTTATTTTATATTTTTGTTTGTTTTTTTAGTAGCATTTTTGAAATTATTTCATTTTCTTACATATATTTATGTCATTTGCAATAATAGGTGGACTAAATTGGAAGAATTATTTGTTCTTAGATTGAATTGGAAGAGTTCTTATGGTTTTGAACTTTTTAGGAAAAGTCTTTTTTTTTTTTTTTAATAAATTATGATTGATAATAATTAAACTATAATTGAATTTTAATGTGTGACAAAA
Organism: Zanthoxylum bungeanum; assembly: GCA_019454045.1. Classification (NCBI taxonomy): domain Eukaryota; kingdom Viridiplantae; phylum Streptophyta; class Magnoliopsida; order Sapindales; family Rutaceae; genus Zanthoxylum; species Zanthoxylum bungeanum. The sequence goes on from SKCR01050743.1 coordinate 5,754, forward strand.
GATAAATAACTTCACAAAACTCAACTCCATACTGATCTAAATTTCTAGAATTAATATGTATGCTCTAATATTGTGATATGTATGTGTACATTTAGAATCAACTAGATATGACTTTTTGCATGTACCTTCCATTTGTGTCAATTACAAAATCAAAAAGATCCTTAAAAGGATCAGAGTCTACGGACATAGTCAATAACAACCAGACGCACATATAATTTGTTATATTTTGTGCATTGAAAAATAAATAGATTTCTTCGAAATACAAATTAAAATTCTAGATGCAAATCGAAGAGGGGAGGAGTGAATTAGGTGATTAAAAATTATTATAATTAATTATAATGAGTGTGAATTTAATATGCGAAATAAATGACGAACAATGAATGCAAGAGCATAAAGTATAGAGAAAATCAAATACAATGATTTTTACTTGGTTCGGTAAACTCGACCTATATCGGCGCCTTTTACTTCCACTAAACAATTACTTTGTAACCTCAAATGCTCAATTCTCTATACTGGACTTTGAAAGATAACATTGAACCTTCTCGTGTATAACCTAAACTTTCACCCAATGTGTTTAATTTTTTATGATAAAGTAAGTTAGAGCTCTTAATAACCTTCTGGAATGATTCTTAAACAATTAAAATGAGCAAAAAGTGTTTTCAAACTGGATTTTGATGAATATTTAAAGGTCTCACAAAAATATTTCCATTAGGTACAAAATATTTAAAAACTGCCTATCACCAATATACCGCACTTTTGTTTTGTTTTTTGTTTTTTTTTTTTTTTAAATCGTTGAAAATCTAACTGTCAAACCATCCCTTCCGAACTTAAACGGAAATGTCACGTACTCCCATAAATTTGGCACAACACTTGCCTTTCTTTAACAGTATACCAGTTGGCACTATCGGTATACTGCTAGTTCTGAATTTTTGAAAAATTTCACAAATTAATTCAGATTTTTCCAAACTTCTAACACATGCTCTTTTAACTTAGTTTCAAAATTTTATCTTTAGAAAGGACCCTCATTCATCATCAAGATTAAGATTTTAAAGATTGGATCATATGAAATCTAAAATGCTATGTGTGAAATTTAACAAGAATTAAAAATATGCCAATTAAGTTAGTCTTCATGTAATTTTGACTCTTCATGAACTAGTGTGACACGTTCCTTGATATTTTCAAAGACTTTTTATTCGGAATATATTCAAGAGGCTAATATAAAAATAAATATGGATTTAACCCTTAAACCAACACAAACTTTACTCAATTGACAAAAGATTGGAGTACCGAAAGCCTAATACTTTTCCGTGTGAAAATATGGTGTCAACAAATTGTTTTATTAAATTATCGTGTATTGCTCCAACGACTTGGTCGCGTAGGCCCCTTGATTTTTTCAAGTAATTTTCAAACATTTTATGTGGTCACCAATATTCTCATCCTGAAAATGTATGGATTCTTGAAAAAAAAAAAAAAGGAATAAATAAACAATTAATAAAAAGTGCCTTGCCCGTGTACTTTAACAATGTTTATTTACTCTAACCGACTATTAGCAATTATCACAAGGCATGAGTGTGAGATAATGTCCTTATTTATCGTATTTTAATTAACAAGAAAAATCTAGCTTTTCTAGAAAGATAATTGGTGATAAAAAGCTTGTGATAAAGTTTTGGAATCGAATCTATGGATTGTATTTTTTGTAAGTTTCTGAGACAGTTAGAGATTTTTCTTTTTCTGTTTAAGCCCGAGTCAGATGATTAATAATAATACTAAATTATTACATGACATTTTTATAATTTCCTTGAAGAATGGAGACAACGGGTATATATATAGAGTCAAACCCATTCAATTATTTTATACAAACCATAATTTGGAAATAATTAAAATGAGTGAAATGTTGCACGTACAAAAGCCGAAAAAAGCCCGACTAATGAATTTTAGTCAACTACCGGCCGTTATGTAAACCATCCATTTCTAACCGAAAGTTTTATTTTTCAGTCTCTGGCTGCTGACATTAAAAATCATTTTTTACATGAAGTGCATTATATGCAATTAGTCTTATTCGGTAGTGCTTTTACTGTTACATAGAATATTATTGCTTTGAGCAATTCAAAATTAAGACCAAACAGGAATTAACCCGTGTGTTTAAACCAGACCAGACCGGCTAGTCAAATTGGGAATTGCTCATGAGTGTGGTTCGGAAAAATCCTCAAAACTGACCAATAAAAAAAGGGGCCAAAATCAGTTATTCAGTCCGGTTTTGGTGGTTTTTTCAATAAAGAGAGTGAGCAAAGTATAAATCATTTTGTTTCAACATTAGAAATTATAAGAAATTATAATTTTTAATTAATTAAAATTATTTCTAATGTGAGTTGATTTTGCTGGTTCAACGAGCACTGGTCGAACCATTGACCCACTGAATATTTTAGATTAATGAATCAATCACTGGTCCATAGGCTTATACTAAGGATTTCCAAGATGAGATATCATGGTGTATATTATTTACTGATGATATAATATTCGTGGATGAGTTAAAGAAGTTGTGGAGACTAAACTTGAAATGTGGAGAAAAACCTTAGAAGTCAAAGGTCACCGACTAATTAGGTTAAAAATGAACACATGGTGTGTGAGTTTAACAAATATTATAGAGGCAATGCACAACAGAAATAAGAATTTGTGATCAACCAATCTCAAGTAGCGAGTCTTTAAGTATCTCATGTCTATCCTTCAAAACGATGTCGAAGTCGATTGAGATGTTAGCATATAATTCAATCAGGCTAAAGAAAATGGAGGTGTGCGTATAGGTCCTATGCGATCGCAATATTCCTTTAAAACTTCAAGGCAAATTTCATAGGAGTACCATGAGACCTGCAATGTTTTACTGAACATAATCTAGACAAAAAAGCATCTACATGCCCAAAAATGAGAGTAGTTGAGATCAGAATAGTTAGATGGATGTGTGAGTGGATTATGAAAGATATGGTTCAAAATGAAGTAGGTTAAAATTGAGTATAACAACGATTGATAAGAATATGAGAAATAAGGCTAAGATGGTTTAGACATATCCAACGTAGACTTTTAAGAAATCCGGTGATAAAAGAAGAGCAAATGGTGTTCCCATATCTCAAGCGAGAAAGATGAATACTTAAGTTGACATGAACATAAATTATAAAAAGAGACATGAGTTTTATGGAGTTTGATGAACTAATGATCTCAAATATAACATAATAACTCAAAAGATCCAAATAATCTCATGAGAAAAAAAAACTATATTTTTGATTTGATTTAATTTGGTTTTGTTCAATCACCAATCACGTTTTAAAACTTTGGAATTAACAACCCCAACGGATGGTGGTTAATGATGAATTTATGTATGTTTAGTTAATTAATTACTTATTGACATGTCTATATGATCCAGGAACGACTCATAGACCTAACTTCTTATATCTTTCAAAATAATGATAATATTAATTTAATCAATTCTTCAACATTTATGTAGCGTTTGATATAGAGTTTGGTGAACTAATTATAAGCTACGTACCTTATACTCTTACTGTAATACTTATAAACTAGCTTATACTTTCAATTAATACTCTCTACTAAACGATGAATAGTACCTCAATCCTTACAGCAAGTGGAGCGCAACATTCATCTTGAATGGTAAAAAAAAAAGTATATTGGTAACCTTAATAAGTTAAATATACATGGGACTGGTCAGGGGTAGCTCAAGCTATTTTAGTACCGTAAGTGTAAAAATTAAGCGATGCCTCGTAAAATTTACTTTTCTAACTAATTGTGTTTATATGCATAATATGTTTTTGATATTTTTAGTAATTAAACTATAAACTATTGTTAAAAGAATATCATATTTTTTATATAAAGAAAATAAAAAATGAATAATTGTAAATAAGTAATAGTAAAAACTAATTAGAAGAAATATTATGATGATAAAATTTGAAAAAATGACGATGTGATGACGATTACATATTATTTATGTATTTTTTAGCAAAAAGAAAAACACTAATAAAAAATTAACTTGAAAAACAATAAGAGAGAGATAAGTTCAATTAGAGATATTTTTCAGAAAAAGAAAATAATCAAATTATTTATTTGTTATTAAGGTAAACGTTTACTAAAAACTAATAATTTAATAATTTTAATGGAATTTATCTTCAGTCAATCCTAAATTAGGCGGAAGTCCAAAAATATTATAACATTTTCGATTTTATCAAATTCCTAGCCAGAATTTCAAAAGTATATCAATTTTCATCTTTTAAGTTAGAAATTTGACAATTTGTTTGCTCATTTTCAAGTGAAATATGATGTACTTTTGTAACTTTAAATAGAAAAGTACATTATTTTACAATATCTCGTGGAAAAATGATAAAGTCAAATGTTATAATATTTTTGAACTTTGACCTAATCATTATTACAAATTATTATTTAACCACGTCGCTAAAGGGTATAAGAAAATTATTATTATAAATTAATTTCAAACTAATTTCATTACAAAATTAATTAAATTTATTATAAAAAATTATTACGAATTTGTTATTAAAAAATTATAATAATGATATTTTTATTGATATAAAAATAAAATTACAAAATTTTTCACAAAAAAATATAAAATAATAAACAAAATGATAAAATACAATTTTCTATATATTTTCTCCATCTTCACTTTCATTTATTTTTCATTTTCTTTACTATCTTCATTTTCACCATTACTTTATCTTCATATTCCCCTACAAAAAAAAAAAAGAAGATGTTAATATAAAATATAAAAAATCAAACACATTTAAGGAAAAAAGAATTTTAGAGAGGAAATAAATAGGAGTGACAAAACGAATCAACGAATCAAATTTGTATCGAATCCTAAACGAATCGAATCAAAATGTGATTGATTCATATTTGATTCGTTTATTAAACGAATCCTAATATCAGGATTCGTATTCGATTCGTTTATTAAACGAATCGAATACGAATATTCGTTTATTCGTTTAGTCAATGATATTATTTAATAAAATAATATACCACACTTGATTTATATTAATTCTTAATAAATATATACATATGAAATATGTAATTATTATATTTACTAAAAATACCTCCCCAAATATTGAAAATATTATTTTTTCTATGATAATTAGCTATACTTTCTCGAATCTTAATTGAAAATTAACAAGAACTAGTAAATAAAAATAATAAAACGAATCCTAAACGAATAAACGAATCAATGAGCTTAAATTCGTATTCGATTCGTTTAATAAACGAATCGAATCGAATTGACCCATTTATTAAACGAATCCATTTTTTCAAACCTGTATTCGCTTTAAGGCGAATCGAATCAAATGAATAAACGAATCCTAACCCAAATTGCCACCCCTAGAAATAAATGTATGAGAGAAAGAAAGTGAGAATAGGAGAAATGAAAGAGCAAATGAATTTATAGGAAAAAAATAACCTTTAGCAACAAAATAGACTTTCGTCGCTAAATGTCCTCAAATAACGGGAATTATTTCCGCCAAAAATTTGATATTTAGCGTCGAAATTTTTGACTTTTAGCGTCGAAAATTCATCATTAAATGTCAAGAATTTAAATCTAATTGTATAAGGGGATAAATTCAAAATTTAGAAAGCAGGAATTCGAAAAATTTAAATTTACCATTTAGCGTCGATATATTTGACTTTTAGCGTCGAAAATTCGTCGCTAAATGTCAAAAATTTAAATCTAATTTTATTAGGTGATAAATTCAAATTTTAGAAGGTGGAATTCGAATAATTTAAAATTAACCTTTAGCGTCGAAATTTAAATTCGACTCGAAAGGGTGGACCTTTTGGCGTTCAAAAAAAAAATTCGACGTTAAAGCATCAACCCTTTAACGTCAAACAGTTATTTCGACGCTAAAAGGTCCACCTTTTAGCGTCAAAAATATTTTGGACGCTAAAGGGTGGACCCTTTAGCGTCGAAACTAGGATTTGACATTAAGGGTCTATTTGGTACAACGAATGGGAGGGGAGGGGAGGGATTTTAATGGAGGGGATGAGAGGAGAGGGGAAGGGAGGGGAGGAGAGAGATTTTAATTAAATATATGTTTGGTTCAAAGGAGGGGAGGGGATGAGAGAGTTTTTAATTAGATATATGTTTGGTTCAAGAAGGGAGGAGAGATATTTTAAAACTAATTTACTATTTTATCCTTGTAGCCTTTTATAAATAAAATTAAAACAATATAAGCTCATATTATCTTTGAATTAAACAAAGAATGAAATTAAAATTAAAAGCTCTACATAATACGTGTTATTAAAAATAAAATTAAAACAAATATAAGAGAATAGAACAAAAAGAATTGAATGGTGAAGCAAATATAAGAGAGATTTGTAATTATGACAATTTTGGATTTTAATGTATAAGTAGAGATAATTTAGTCAATGCAATTAAAATTTTAATTACTCAATTTCTCTCCCCTCTAAAACCCTCCACTTTTGGAGGGGAGCTAAAATTGGCTTATGAGGGATTTTGCTCTCATCCCCTCCCCTCCCCTCCCCTTAAAAAAGTTGAACCAAACAAACATAATTTAAAATAATCTTTCCCCTCCCCTCCCCTCCCCTTCAAAACCCCCCAACCAGACACACTCTAAAGTATTACCTTTTAGCGTCAAAATTTAAATTCGACACTAAAGGGTTTATTAGCGTTGTAAAAATTTTCGATGCAAAATGTTTGGACGTTAAATGTCATTTTTGTTGTAATAAAAGAACTTTGAGGATATTTTATTTTGGAAGAGGTTGACTTAAATGAGCATTTGGGAAAGGAATGATCCACTAGATATAGAAAATGTACTTAACCAATGCATGGTGGACTGCAAGCCCTTTGAAATGCTACAAATCAAAATGCCCTGTAATGCACCACACCACTTAAGCTAAGTTCATATAAATAGTATATCAAGAAACTTATTTATTCTTAATTACCACTTTGAGGGAATCTTTTATCTTTCAGATAACCGCCAAGTAATCATTAATAAACCCATTTTTCTATAATGTCTTTATGAATCAAATCGATTTTATACAATAAAATAATAATATTTTATCATTCATTTGCATGAGAAATTCTTACAGAAGCCTACACCACATAATGAGAGAGAGTGCTCACAGGACAGATGTGTTCACTTGAAATTGTCGAACAAAAGAGTTCTGAGCTTGCACACGAATCATCAAAAAAAAAAAACAAATTAAAAAAAAAAAAACAATACATTGTTTGCGCAAGTGGGTCTAAAGAATCCATGTCTTTATGGTGCTTTTCGGTGATGGTGGAGGCTCCCAAGTTTGCAAATTTTGTTATTATAATCAAACTCAGTTTTTCATTCAACCTTACGTATATGTAAAATAACAAAAGCCCTCAAACAATAACAAATTAAGTAACGTGTCAGCGCTATGAAAGGTCAAGTATCATAATCAAGCCAGAGTGGGTATGTCAATAACTAATTAATTTTTAAGTTTTATTCTTTATATATACACAAATATACTATTTATTATAAACAATAAGAGAATTTGAATGTTCCTATCATTTTTATAGAGACTAATTTTTGTTTGGCGAATTACTACTCCAAAGGAAATGTGAATGCTGATAGAACTATGTATGAAAGCTATGAGAATAAGACCCGTAGACTAATAGAACCAGACCCGAAGATAATAATGCATGAATTCTCTATTTTCTCATGCCACACCGTGAGAATTTAAATCCAAGTTCTGATATATGAAGTAGGGGTCTCTTAACCCACTAACAAAGATAATTAAAAATTAATGACCAAAGTTTCCTATAAAGTTTTTTCCTCTCTAATAAAATAATAAAAAATTGTCAGTGTCACAGTTTCAGCCTCGCGTTATTATGCTCATAATATAAGACTTGGGAAGTAATTAAGAATGCAAATGCACTCAGTTAGAATGATTGTATGCCAAACATGGCAAAAGATCCAACTATATAATTAGTATATATATATATGTGAACAAAAGATATATAGGGACATGATGAGCGCTAAGTTACCTTAAATTTTGGGAGTGTTATGTTATTTTTTTTTTAAGTAATACTCCTATTAATAATGGTTAAAAGTATATATGGATAAAAGTTAGAAACTCATCCGGTAACGTCGTGTTTCGCTATTTTCGTTTATTTTCACTCCGAAATAAATTTTGGAAATTATCATAACTTCCAATACACATCCAACACATTCAAATGACATTTTTTCATCACAAAATTTCCAGGTCTAAAAACAGTCAGCAAAATTATCATTTTTCATGCTTTAAATTCAATTTTCTCAAGATTAATCAAATTAATCCAAACGCCAATTGAAGTCACCGCAAATGAAGAACTCTAGAACAATTCTAGGCATAACAAGACTGGTCATTACACTCGAGAATGACAATTAAGTTGTCCAACAATAAATTGAACACAAATTACACTAGTTTAGTTCAAAATATATTTACACATTCTCAAAGTCACTCAATCCATCATCCAAATTAAAAAGCCCCAAATTTGAGAAACCAAAAGAAACCCTAGAACAATTTTAGTAGCTCAAGAACAAAAAATAAATTTTCAAAGCTTTAGGATATCAAAGATTACTTCATGAATCTTCAAAACTCCATGAGCTTTGTTCTTGAATCATGCCTTTCCTTTTGACTCTCAAAGCAAAATTTTTGAAGCTCTCTCTAATGGAGAATTCGGCCACCACCACTTAAAGAAGAAAGCGAATAATTTGACTTTATATTTTGGTAGTGGCATTAGGTAGGGGGTGTTTGGTCATTCACAAAAATAATTTTAATTAATTAAAATATTTGATAAATGATAATGACACATGACATTTCATTTAACATATATTACATTAATTTATACTTTAAATAATTAAAATCAATTTACACATGTAGGCTAAATAATAAAAGTCAAACATTACACTAATAATGACTATTATTATTTACTTTACATGTCTCAACAAATAATTTGTCAATTAATATGTATCTAATATAATTATGTATCAGATACAAATACATATTAGAATGACCAAGAATACCCCGGAATGTGTAAATTCGTTTACCGATTAAACGATTTGAATTAACTAATTTAATCCGATAAAATATTATGAACAATCACTATTATTCATAATATATTGTCCAAGTACTCAACAAGTATATTTCATATTGTGGGATTCTCTAAGTTCATATATATCCATCACGTAATTCCAATTCCATGTCCATAATTCACCAGTTCGTAAATTATGACGACTACAGATTATCTCGCTGAACTATGCAAGTCGAGATCATCGCATACGTATAATCCCTCCGTCACAGACTATCAATATTATACCGCGGATACAGATGTGAACATCAAATCCTTAAGGTATAATATATTCGACTTACAAATTTACGATCTATGAATAACACTCAGAACTCGCTTTCGTAGTGTACCACGATCATGGATTTAACAGATCGCAAACATGTGCAGGATACCTATGTCCTATACACGGGACTAAAGAGTTCTATCTTGATACACACTGGATATCATGAGCATCAGTCCACACCCAACGATCAGACAGAGGTCTGACCTAAATAGAACGTTGACGTGACTGTCATCAAAATGTGGAGGATATCTCATATTTCTATCGTGGTATCTCAAGCCTAAGGACGACTATGCTACTCGACTCGATAAGGTTCCTATTGACATTGATGTATCATCTATTAGGAAATCTTCGTGTGTCATTCAGTATTTATCGAATAAACACATACATGTCTATACGACTCTCCAAAGACTCATGATTCACTAGGATAAACCATCGGACCAAGTCTCGATATATTACATGTACTGGTCTCAGTGAATTTTACTAACCGTAACCGACCCGTGTCAGTAAATCTTGATCATGAACTTTATTTGAGAATATACAACTTATAGTGACGCTTCCCAATGTCAATTACAACTTATGTTGTAAATCCCCAAGTCTTTATCTAATATATACATATCACTAAAGTAGATTTAATTTCAATCTAATCATTAGATAGATATATATATATATATATATATATATATATATATATATATATATAAAGAGGTGCTACTATACTATGTAATATTATGGAACAATGAATTATTTGTATTCATGAACCGTACATAAATACGATCCGGATTGACGCTCCGTGCACCAACCCTAACAATTATTATATTATATACTTAAAATTTGAAATTTCTTTAAATTTGGAGTCCCTAATTTTAGACCTCAACTTGTCGCTGTCAACTATCCTTAAGAGCACCAAATTTTTTAATTTATGCTAGTGACATAAACCGTCCAAATTGCTGTTGACAATGGTCCACATAATTTGTAATGAAATAATTAGCCGTTAGGATTCTCACTTTAAGCTTATAAATACCTGAGGAATCGAGAGATTGATATTATCGTCTCATACAGTTTTCTATCTTAATTCAAGTATCCCTTAAGCCTCTCAGTTCATTATTCTATCATTTCCAAACATCTTCGTCCAAGTAACAATGGCAAAAATCCATTACTTGAGTGCATATGTGATTCTTCTTGCCCTATTTATTGCTTGCCATGCAATTCTTTCAACTGAAGGAAGGCAAATAAAGCCAACTAAAGCCAAGAAAGAGATACTGCCACCACCCATTAGTTATGAAGAATCAGCTGCAGCATACAAAGATGGTTTTAGGCCAACGACACCTGGAAACAGCCCTGGAATTGGCCATTCTCGTCATACACAAGACAATGAAGATGTTGAATCCAAAGTTGTAAGTACTGCTGCTGTTGCTGGACATTCTGTTGCAGGATTCGTAGATGATTTTCGCCCCACGACACCAGGACACAGCCCCGGCATCGGCCATTTTCTTGTAAAGAAAAACGTAGAACCAAAAGCATAAAGACATAATTGCAAATATTGGGATCAGGATTCGGTACTGACCTAAGTCTTTTATGCTAAACGTTGAATCAACTATCAGAATTTATCTAATATGGACTCCACATGGTCTCATTTATCTTCTTATTATTGATCCAATGTTTCGTTTTAGGTCTCTCTCTGAATCTATTGGTTCAGTTTGCTTTACATTCGTGTATGTCTAGAATATTATCTGATTTTATGTATCCTCGTGTACAGAATCATGTCCTGTGTCCATGTAGAGGCTGGCTCCTTTGTACGCATGTTTTGGAAGTCTATGTAGAGCTAGCCACAACCTCATGATATTATTGGAAATAAAATCTATTTTCAAAAAACATTTCTCTAAAAGAAATTATTCAATATTCTCAACATTTATTATATATCCTTGTAATAAATTATTATTGTGTAAGCTGACGCAGACAACTCCATTTATCAAAAATTAAATTTATTGTTGTGCGCCTCTCCTCAATTGACCAGATTTTTTTCAATAAATTGTAACTACCTTTTAGAAATTAACATAATGCTATCTATATATATACATACGTTATTGTCCATGTACGTAACTAAAATTTTTACTATGTAACCACTAAAAGAATTATGGCTTTTAGCGTCCAAACATTTAGCGTTGAAATAAATTTCGACGCTAAAAGTACAATTAAAATTCGACGCCAAATATCAGGATTTTAGCGACGAAAATAATTTTCGACGCCAAATATTCAACTTTTGTCGTCGAAAACTGTTATCGACGCTAAAAGTACACTTATAGCGTCGAAAAATATTCGACGCTAAATTATTTTACTATTGCAATAATTTTTGGCGCTAAATGTTATACTTTTAGTGTCAAAACTACTAGTCGACGCTAAAAACAAGACATTTAGCGTCGACTAAGTGGCGTCGCTAAAGGTTTATGAAGATTCCACCGACAATCCTTTAATCTTTAGCGTCTAAATTTATGTCGACGCTAAAAATCGGACATTTAGCGTCAAATAAACTATTTCGACGCTAAAAATAACAACAATTAGCGTCGAATTTATTGTTTCGACGCTAAATATAGATTAAAATGCAGAATGCCACCAACCCTTATCCCCCTCTGTTTTTTCTCTCATTCTCTTCATTTTCATCCTCTGAAATCTCAGAATCTGTCCTCTGGAACCTCACAACTCTCCTACAAATTTTTAATAAAATTGTAATCAATTTTCCATAAGGTAAGTCTTCTTTTATATTTCTTTATTAATTATTTTTCAATTTTTATGATTATGTTTATTATATACTTTTTGTTAGTGGTTTATGTTCATATATGTAGATTAAGTTAATTAATTAACTAAATAGAATTTTTCTGTAAACTATTTACTTTATCAACTAAATATATATGTATATGCTTAAATAAATAATTAATGAACTAGTAATGTTGATGAGTGTAATATGATATTTAATAATTATATTATTATATATTTATATATTTCGCTTAAATGGATAGAAATTGGATGAGCTCGCTGGATAGATTGAATGTTGAATATCGTAATGGAGTTTATGAGTTTATGGAAGTCGCAAAGCAACACATTGATGCAGAAGGTCGTGTTCGGTGTCCATGTGCAAATTGTTTGAATAGGAAAAGGAAACGGTTAGATGAAGTTCATAATCATTTATACATGCCAGGAATATCACCAACTTACCGTACGTGGATTTATCACGGTGAGCAGTATCATTCTCAGCCACGGTTTATTGATTCCGGTGAAGGGAGCAGTAGTTACAATCAACATGTAAACGATGAGATAACCAATGCTTTGCATGACTTACAAGGTCCACAGCTTGGTCATAGTGTCAGTGGTGACATGCCAGTGTTAAGTGGAAATGATCAAAATTTATTTAGTGAACTACTTGATGAGGCAAACAAAATTCCATTTGAAGGTACTGGAATGTCGATCTTGAATTTCGTTGTGAAATTATTACACATTAAAGTGATCAACAGAATGACCAACAAAAGTATTGATATGATGCTAAAGTTACTGGGCCAAATGTTACCGGTTGGAAGCGAATTGCCTAAGTCGTACTACGAGGCAAAGAAAATGTTGCGTGATCTGGGAATGGGGTATGAATCCATTCATGCTTATAAGTATGATTGTGTATTATTTCGTGCCGAGTATGAATCACTTGAATATTGTCCGATATGTGGTGAAAGTCGGTACAAAGTCCGTGGTACGGGGAAAAAAGTGCCTCAAAAGATATTACGATATTTCCCTTTAACGCCCAGGCTGCAGAGATTGTTCATGTCACGACACACAACGACTGACATGATGTGTCATCATGAAAAGAGGATCGGTGTAGAGGGCATACTTAGACATCATACGGATGGAATCGAGTGGAAAGAATTTGATGACATGTACCCCCGTTTCGCTGAGGACCCTCGTAATGTCAGGTTAGGTCTTGCCTCTGATGGTTTTAACCCATTTGGGAATATGTACAACTCTTATAGCATGTGGCCCGTTATTGTTTTTCCATATAACTTACCTCCATGGAAATGTATGAAGGATCCGTTTATGTTTATGTCATTGCTTATCCCTGGTCCACGTTCCCCTGGTAAATATATTAATATTTACTTGAGACCATTGATCGAGGAGTTACAAACATTATGGAATGTGGGTGTGTATACCTATGATGCAGCTTCCGAGCAGTATTTTCAGATGCATGCTGCATTATTATGGACCATTAATGATTTTCCAGCTTATGGTTCATTATCTGGATGGAGCACTAAGGGATACATGGAATGTCCAGTTTGTGCGGGTCAAACACCTTCGCAACGATTACAGAATAAAATAGGATACACAGTGTAAGGGTTTTTAGGGGCTAAATCTGGTAACGCAGCGGAAACGGTGGAAGATCAAATTTTTCGATTTCAAAAATTTTTCTCGGATTAATTAAATAAACATATTTATTTAATTATCCAATAATCAAATTATGAAATAAAATTCAATAAATCAAATTTATGTGAATTTACCAGATTACCCTTACACTTGGTATTTTGTTCATTTTAGTCCGAAATTGTTCAAATCAATTTTGGATGATTCTAAATCATTTCTAAGATGAACTTAGCATGTTCAAAACATCAAAACACCAAGAGCAACCAAAAATCCCAAAATCTCTCATTTGGCCGAGAGCCTCCAAAGGAGGGGATTTGTGCATTTTGTGATTTCATGTTTCAAAACACATCAAGATGTAATCCAATCAACATGAAACTTTATATGTATCATATACACATCCTTATACACAACATAAATTGAAAAGCCCCAAATTTGGACAAGGTCTTAAACCCTAATTTTTCAATTTCTTCAAATTGGATAAATTAGACCAAATTGGTTAAATCAATTACTTTAATCATCATTCTTCCATCCAATTAAAGTCTCAACACAATGAAATAACTATAGATCAAATCTAGGTCATTTAAGAGTGGGTCAACAACTCTAGATTAGCAACAAAGTTTCCAAAACCTTAAAAGAATACTTATAACTACACTAGTCACAAGCTTCCACCATTATACATGCTCAACACTTTCACCAAACTTCCATTCATCAAAAACACAAAGAATAAAGAAAAGAACAACATGATAACATCACAAGAAGTAGCCTAGAACATAAGGAACAATTTCCTCTCTAATAGCAAGTTAAGAAAACTTACTAAATCCAAGCCTTTTCCTTTGTTTTTCCTTTCTTCCTCTCTAGCTTCTTTTGTTTTCTTTAATGGAGTTTAGGTTAGAAAGTGTATTAAGTTAGATACCAAATGAAAAAGAAAACAATATATACTTGTTACACTTTTGCCTTGGCCGAAATTCTTTTTTTTGTTTTGTTTTGTTTTTTTTTTTTACAAGCATATATATAACAATTTTAATTTCAATTTCATTTGATATAAATTTGATCAACTTGATATAAATATCTAATAAACACTTTATAGATATTTTAATTAAGTCAAAAAAGGCAACTAAATCATTTAATCCAAATATCCAAATGTTAAGATATTTATATTTTAATTAATTTAATCATTTAACAATTAAATAATTAATTAATTAATTAAATACAAATATATTAAATATATACATAATATTTACATTAAATATCAAATATATATATATATTCATTTAGGATATTAGTCAAATATCTCAATTTGACTATTAATTAATGTGTATTTAAATTAATCAAGTATTAAATGTAAATACATAATAATTAAGGAAATGACTATCGGGTCCCTTTAACATGTATTTTTCCTTTAACCTTTAAACGACTTTATAAATAATCAATATTATTTATAAATGTTGCTCTAGTGCTCTACGAGTATATTTCATTATTAAGACTCTCTAGATTCAGGCATATCCGTCACAAAATCCAATTTCGTGTCCATAATTTATCCACCCGTAAATTATGACGATCACGGATAAACTCGCTGAATCATACAGGTCGAGGTCATGGCAAATGTATAATTCCTCCGTCACAGGTATCCAGATAAATCCCAGAGATATAGATGTAAACGTCAAATCTCTATAAGGATTATCCAGTCGACTATTCTATTAGCAATCTAAAAAAGAACATTTAGAACTAGCTTCTAAAATGTACCACGGGCCCATGGATTTTATCTGATTGCTAATCATATGGACTATCTATGCTCTGATACACAGAACTGACGGATCCTATCTTGACACACACATGACACCCTGAGGATCTATCTACACCCAACGAACAAGCGGAGGTCTGATCTTAATAGATCGGTGACGTGACTGCCATCTAAGTGTAGAAGATGTCTCATGCGCCCACAGTGGTATCTCAAGTCGAAGAATCACAAGTGCTACTCAACCCGATAAGATTCTTATTGACATTGGTGTACCATCCATTAAGAATCTTCAGTGAGTCGTTCAGTGTTTATCCACTATAAACACCTACACGTCTATACGAGTCTCCCTAGACTCATGGTTCATTGGGATAAACCATCGGACCAAGTCTCGATATACGACATGTACTGGTCTCAACAGATTTGACTAACCGACCCGTGTTAGTGAATCTTGACCAGGACTGTATTTGATAATATACATTTAGCAGTGACACTTCCCAATGTCAATTACAAACTATCTTTGTAACTGTGTACTGCATTATATATTATCGGGCCTTTGTCTAATATATACATATCACTAAACCACATTTATTTTCAATCTAATCGTAATCAGATCGAATACGTATATGAAAAACAAGAGGTGCAACCATAATTAAGTAATATTATGGAAAATTGGATGTTCGTATTCATGAATCAGACATAAATACGGTCCGGATTGGCGCTCTGAGCACCAACCCCAACAATTTCTCCCACTTGCTCTTGTGCCAATCCACGGTATCATATACACATCTCAATGTGTATCGTATACTCATGGCTCTCAAAAGCTCACCTCGCACTTAAGAGGTAGGCAACAAGAAGCAGGTCCGCTATGACATATTGAGTTTGTCAAACAAACTCCATCGTTTCCCATAGTCAGCATCATTCATATTTTGTAGAATCTAAATTATACATTAATATGACAATGATGCTATATCTGTATTGTGCTACAGCTACTGAGTTGTCTAAGTATTCATGGATCAAATCCAAAATACTATGAGGACAACCGCAAGCACAACACCAATATAAAACTTCTAATTTATAAGGTCACTATGCAACTTCGGAAGTCAATACTTCATAAGTTGCATCTAATTCCACTAAATAGTAGAATCCTTCGTGACACTCCCACTACATCTTTTGTGACTCTTTATGACGTCGACTGTCTAACGTCATAATTAGTCTCAAAACTAATATGACCCTAATGGTTGCAGACTGTATTCTTCATGAATTAGAAACCCGTTCTTAATATCTCAAAGATCACAAAGAACGTGTTTCAAGATCCATCCTATGGTCTATAGGATATCAAAAAAACTCGTAACAATTACGATTAAATTGATATCTTTAATCGCACATAATAAAGCATTCATTATGTCATCATCAAATGATACATAAGATTGATTAGACATTCTAATCAATATCTCTTTCGAAAAAGGAATCATCCTTTACGAAAGATGAATACTATATATAAGACACACAATAACTGTCAAACAGTTATACTAACTGTCATACAGATAGCCTTGTTGTGTCTTTTATTAGATCACATCTAATGCACGAATAATAGGAGTATCTCACAAGTCTCCAAGTTTTATATCATATATAAAACTTTATATCAAATATAACAGAGACTACTCCCACCGCTTTCACGAGGTAAAGAAGACTTAGGTAAACCTTTTACCTCACAAACATCTCATTATTACTATAATAATGATAATGTTGTTAGGATATATAACACTAAAAAGTAATTTGTACGCTCCTACTAACCCTTCAAGCACATATGTATTATTTTATACTTTGACAAGATCAGACAATCTGACTGATATCAAAAATAGAGAATACAGATTTCCAGAAGACTTATTCGAGTCTACAATAGGCTCTATAAGCTAGCACACTAAACTGCGATCTCAGCAGAACACAAACTCTAGGGCCATTCCAGAATGAACTCTTCAAACAAAGAAATCACAACTGATCTCTTATCTGAATAAGTCATTCAAAAATGCCACTTTGCATTCTTTAGCTAAAATGTACAGTTTAATATCAATATTAACCAATATATATTTAATTGTTCAATTAGTGTGACTAGAGATAAGTTTTCTCAGAATCTACAATAGATTGCTGAGTATAACATTTCTCACTGTCATACTGTAAAGGTCAAACCTTTAATAGGCTCACATTGCTTTCGCTGCGCAAACAATTAGCCCATATCATGAACTAATTCATAATGAAAGCTTAATCAAGTTTAAAACTTGATCGTAGTAAACTATGAACAATCTTAGATCTATGGTTCAATGGTGAACTTCCAGAATCGATATCAAATATCGCTTCTATTATAAGTTATAGGATAATTTTCTTCGGTAAGAAAACAACAGAATCATTAAGTATCAAATACTCGTAAATGATTCTGATATTCTATTAAACTCATATAGAATATGTATAAGGGATGTTTCATCTTATTAATTACGTAGTTCCATTTATAGTTTATCATTCTCACAATTGACTTCAATAAGTCAAGTCATTTCTACAATAGTTAACATCTGATGTTACACACCAAGTAATAAAATAATTTTATTACTTAGGATCGTAGGAAAGATATTTTATTAAATAGAATACAATATTCTATAAAATAGAATAAATGATAAACTTTTACTTATACCTCCAAGGTGTAAGTAATTTCAATTATATAACTATTATATAAAAGAAATATTCAAATCTCAAACTTTTCAAGATTCAGATTTTCTACCTATACATACCATATATGTAACTGTAGAAATTAATGGAACCTAAATTAAAAAGATGAACTAGTTGCGGGAACACAGGATTTGGGGCGACGCATGCTGTCCCGGGCTCGCGGCCCGGTTGGGAGTACGGAGTAGCCACGAGGGACTAAACCGGAGAATAATGGAGTCGCCACCCGGTGTGAAACGGGAAAATGAGATTTAAGGCCGCACTCACCCCTCGCAAGGGAAGACCTCAAACCGTTGGGTTCGGAATGGTCCCTTACTTATGTCACTTGTAATGAAAGGATTTGCGTAATAATTTAATCAGGCCTAAGTAACACTTATTTCCAAGAGTATCATGCTTCTAAATCCACATGCATTAAATTATTCATCACAACATACAACATCACATGGAAATCTCATGAACATATTCTCAATCATATGATATGGAAAACTAAGAACAACCTAATCATGCTTGGGTACTATCTCATGAATACATCGAATGGATAAATGCAGGAATAAAAATAATATGATTGACTACATAATGCAAGAGAGATCACCCTAGAGGCAATTATGCATGAAATATGATGAGACAGACTCATTTCAGTGTGTACGCATTCGTGTAGCATTCGTAAACGCGTTCGAACGGTAAATAGAAGGTTCGCGTTCGTGTAGCGTTTGATAACGCGTTCGAACGGGACCAGACCTGATGATACAAAATGCATGCGCGTTCGAGTAGCATTTGATAACGCGTTCGAACGGTAAACAGAAGGTTCGCGTTCGAGTTGCGTTCGATGACGCGTTCGAATGGGAACTGGCAGATTACATACATTCATATGGTTTTAGATACCGCATTCAAACAGGATCACAACAACGACATATCTAATCACATGGATATCTAAATCTTACATAAAGATTAACATACTAAAGACTAAATCATACTTAAGAATAAATAACGCACTAGGCCTAATCAGGCTAAATAAATAAATAACGTACTAACTACATCATGCTCAAATACAAGTTTGGATGAAACAGAATATATGTATCTCTCAAGTGGTACGTGGAGTTGTATCCCGAGTGCAGACCGTACTACCGTCCATTGGGATTCGGCTACGGAATTCACGTCCGGGTTTCCATCCGATATACCACAAAAGAGGACATGCATTCCGTTTATCCGGAATTCACATCATGCCTCAACAAAACGACTCTCATGCAATAAAAAATATATTAAAATAAATAAAAGACAAATGAAAGATAATAAATACGAGGTGCCCTCAGGTCTAACCTTTTATGTCGTCTCTCGGTAGTACGGTGTACGGTCGTCGAAAGGGGGGGAATGCTCCGTAACTCCTCCGATTCACAGGTTCACACCTTTCCTCGCTGTTCCACTGCTCAAACTACTGTTTTGACTCCGATTCGCTGCTGTTTTGACTCCGATTCGCTGCCGCTTTGCTGATGTATCTTAGTTACTATTTTTGGGGTGTTTTGGCTACTGTTTTGGGTGTGATTTTCGGTGGTGTTATGGTGTGGTTCGGGGGCTGTTTTATGTGTGTTTTAGGGCTGCTGTGTGGCTGACGAAGTGGGGGCAGTGTGTTGAAGGGGCGAAGGTGAGGCAGTTTGTTAATTGTGTTGTGTTTATGGCGTTGAAGGGCTGTGTGGCATGGGCAGATTTGTGAGGCTTATGGACGTGTAGGGCTGATCGGTTTGTGAAGGTGCTTTTAACGTGAAGGCTTGGGGTTATTTTCTTTTGTGTCTTGTGATTTGTGTGAGTTGTGTGTATATTATGTGTATGAGCTAGGGGAGGCTTTTCTTGTATGAATGAGCTAGGGGAGTCCATGTCTTGGTTAGGGGTTGTTTATATAGAGAAAGGTTAGGGCTACTCCTTGTCTCACAAGGAAGGGATTTGATTTGGTGTTGAGCAAGGAAAGTCAAAGATTGAGGGGGGACAAATTTGGTTTAGATTAGGAAGTCAATATATTTAATTTGTTATAATTGATTTTAATTAGGCATGACATCTTTTTAATTTAGTATGTGATTTTGTTTAGTTAGGAAGGAATCTTGTGTAATTGGTGGGTGAATATCTTAATTAAGGAATTAAAATATTTGATTGATTTTAATGTTTATTTTAATTTGGTATGTGATTTTTAGATTTGTTTTGATTTCACCATGTGTTAAATATGTGTTTTAAGTGGGCTTGGGCGTGTGGGCCAAGGCTTGGGCGAATTGGGATTAATGTGAGGCTAGCAGCAAAACCAGAATTACCGACACAGTTCGAACGCGTCCTCGAACGCGGCATGAACGCCCGCAATCTGTTTGGCCTTCGAACGTATACACGAACGCAGCACGAACGAAAACAGTGAACCTTGTTTATTCTGAATTTCCCCTTCCGATGTCCGTTTTCCGTGACCTCCGTGACTTAAAAGGTAGTGTCTCCAAATGAGACTCATCATAGGGACTTATGTGCAAAAATGCAGTGCCTACACTAGTGTTACTGGAGCATATCCCCAAGAGTATTGAAACTAATTCGGTAACATTCAATATCAAACGAATCAAATCATATAAGATTCGACTGCTCCCACTACTCAATTCCATCAAGATGGAATCGTGGAAGAGTAATATTAAATATGAATCATATTCATTGAATAACCTTAGAACTAATTGCTTTAAATTCATATGTTTGATTGTATCAAAGATCTTTGAACAGTTCAAAGACATGTAATAAATTGTAAGCTCATATTGCTTTCGCTGCGCAAACAATTCCCACATATCATGAACTAATTCATAATGAAAGCGTAATCAAGTTCAAAACTTGATCGTAGTAAGCTATGAACAATCTTAGATCTATGGTTCAAAGGTGAACTTCCAGAATCGATATCAAATATCGCTTCCATTATAAGTTATAGGATAATTTTTCTTCAGTAAGAAAACAACGGAACCATTATGTATCAAATACTCGTGAATGATTCTGTTATCCTATTAAACTTGTACGGAAGATGTATAAGGGTTGTTTCATCTTATTAATTACATAGTTCCATTTATAATTTATCATTCTCACATTTGACTTCAATAAGTCAAGTCTTTACTACAATAGTTAACATCTGATGTTACACACCAAGTAATAAAACGATTTTATTGCTTAGAATCGTAGGAAAGATATTCTATTAAATAGAATACAATATTCTATTAAACAGAATAAACGATAAACTTTTACTTATACCTCCAAGGTGTAAGTAATTTCCATTATATAACTATTATATAAAAGAAACATTCAAATCTTAAACTTTTCAAGATTCAGATTTTCTACCTATACATATATCATATATGTAACTGTAGAAATTAATGGAACATTAATTAAAGAGATGAATTAGTGTTACTGGAGTATAACCCCAAGAGTATTGAAACTAATTCGGTAACATTCAATATCAAACGAACCAAATCATATAAGATCCGATTGCTCCCACTACTCAATTCCATCAAGATGGAATCATGGAAGACTAATATTGAATATGAATCATATTCACTAAATAACCTTAGAACTAATTGCTTTAAATTCTTACAATAGTTAAAAGGTAGTGTCTCCAAATGAGACTCATCATAGGGACTTATGTGCAAAAATACAGTGCCTACAGTCGCCCCCACTTTGATGGGACTTGTGTAATGTGTAACAGTGAAAATCTTATCAAAGTTATGCAATGCATTTCTACTTACCTGGCTTGCCAGCTGCCACTTGACTTGCCATGTGTTGCGTGGAGTGGATGTTGTGCCGTACCTGGCATGCTAAACCTCATACCCGAAGTGTTGCAGTTGCGTCTCCGTACCTAGAGTGTCGCAGTGATATCTCCATACCCGGAGTGCCGTACCTGGCGTGCTAAACCTCATACCTAAGGCGTCGCAGTAATATCTCCATACCCGGAGTGCCGTACCTGGCGTGTTAAACCTCATACCTAAGGTGTCGCAGTAATATCTCCATACCCGGAGTGCCGTACCTGGCTTGCTAAACCTCATACCTAAGGCGTCGCAGTAATATCTCCATACCCGGAGTGCCGTACCTGGCTTGCTAAACCTCGTACCCAAGGCGTCGCAGTAATATCTCCATACCCGGAGTGCCGTACCTGGCGTGCTAAACCTCATACCCAAAGTGTCGCAGTAATATCTTCATACCCGGAGTGCCGTACTCGGCAAAATTGATCTGATGTCTCCATACCCGGAGTGCCGTACCTGGCAAACTGATCTGATGTCTCCCTACCCGGAGTACCGTACCTGGCTGATCTGATATCTCCATACCCGGAGCGCCGTACCTGACAGAATTGATGATGTATCTCCATACCCGGAGTGCCAGCAAAACTGATATTGGTAATGATATGGGCCTCGCTCCTAGAGTGCCATACCCGGCCAAAATGATACTGATAATGATGTGGGCCTCGCCCTTAGAGTGCCATACCCGGCCAGAGTGATGTTGATAAGGATGTGGGCCTCGCCCCCAGAGTGCCATACCCGGCCAGACTAATGTTGATAAGGATGTGGGCCTCGCCCCCGGAGTGCCATACCCGGCCAGACTGGTACTGTTAATGATATGGGCCTCGCCCCCAGACTGATACTGATATGGGCTTCGCCCCCCAGATTGATGCTGATGTGGGTATTACCCTCAAACTGATGTGGGCCCGGCCCCAAGCTGATACTGATGTGGGCTTCGGCCCTAAACTGATATTGATATGGGCCTCGGCCCTAAACTGATATTGATGTGGGCCTCAGCCCTAAACTGATATTGATGTGGGCCTCGGCCCTAAACTGATACTGATGAGGTGGTCCATTCTCGAACCAAGTTGAGGAGAGGTGGTCCATTCTCGGACCGTTTCGATGAGAGGTGGTCCATTTTCGAACCGTTACTGTGATGCGGTCCATTCCCGAACCTTGCTCCATTCTTGGAGTGCCATTCCCGGCTTGTTCATTCTCGAACTGTGTTTCCATTCTTGGAGTGCCATTCCCGGCTTGTTCATTCTCGAACTGTGTTTCTATTCTTGGAGTTCCATTCTTGGCTTGTTCATTCTCGAACTGTGTTTCCATTCTTGGAGTGCCATTCTTGACTTGACTGATTCTGATAATGATATGGGCCTCGCCCCCAGAGTGTCATATCCGGCAAAACTGATGTTGATAATGATGTGGGCCTCACCCCAAACTGGTACTGATATGGGCTTCTCCCCCAAACTGGTACTGATGTGGGCCTCACCCCCAACTGATACTGATATGGGCCTCGCCCCCAGCTGTTACTGATGTGGGCCTCGGCCCTGTGATTCATTCCTGAAGACTGCTGACATTGTACTGTTGCTACTTCTGGTTGGCTTGTATTTGACGCTTTATCTTTTTTCTCTGAAACCTTTTATTACAAAGCAGAACAAACACGAAAAGGAATGCAGGATACGTTACGTGTATGCATGCATGCATGAATGAGTTTCCTATCCCGTTGGGTTAGGTCTTCTGCCGGTACTCTTGGTGGCTGCTTGGTCTTTTGATAAGTCTATCCTCTTCCCTAACCAACAGGTATCTATGATGGCTTTTAAGACAAAATGGGGTTAACATGGTGCATGTATGCATGAGGCGCATGTGATGCAAGAAATATATCAACTCATTAAAATTTTCACACAAATCGGCCCACCATCATTTTAGAAGCTTTTGGGCTAACTGTCATAGGAGTGAACTCGTCCCAGTTTAAATGGCCCAACGAGTTCACATCTCGTGGCAAGGAGCCCAACTAAATCCAAATGGTAATGTTCCTAACACAAGCATAAAGTGGCCCATCAATATTTAGAAGCCTTTGGCCCAATCATCATAGGATACATTCTTGTCCTAGTTTAAATGGCCCAACAAGCCTATATCTCATGACAAATGGTCCAAATGGATCCAAACGACGATGTTCCCAAACACAAGCATAAAAGAAAGATGATGCAAACATAAAACAATGATTTCTACAGAATGGCCCATCAACATTTCTGAAGCTTTGGGCCTAATGGTCATAAGGTGCGAACTCGCCCCAGCAAGTCCGCATTTCTGACAATGGTCCAACTGCATCCAAATAAGGATGGTCCACAAGCTCATACTCAAGGAAATAATTGTTACTTTAACCATACAATCCCAGTCTATGGGTGGGTTCGCAGGAGTGTAGACAAAGGCTCTCATCGGCGAAGGATGGCCCACAACTAGGTCTCCCCAATCAAGGGTTCGAGCAACCAAGTGAGCGCACCCTTTTTTATACACTAAGGTACGTGCCAATGAGCTATGATGTGTGACTGACTGTCAAATGGATTTCCGATTGTAGATTCCCCAGAGGGAAGGTGGAACGAGGCTCACTTAAATACCCAAGCCTCTTAGGCTCTTATCGCTTGGTGTCAGGAATAAACAACGAGTCCTCCAAATTAGTCCATCACAATAGGCTACGAGTAGATGGCTATATAGGTGCCTTCACAGCTTTCCTTTCTAGAAAGGTAGTGAATGAAGGAAGACACCAAACCATTACCTAGCCTCAAAATGCCTTTTATTAAACCCCCATTTTACCCACTATAGACACGGTCAATTAAAACATAAATCCAAACATTACAAGACAATATTTTGGGGCCGATTCTCTATCCCCAGTGGAGTCGCCAGACTGTGGGAACACAGGATCTGGGGCGACGCATACTGTCCCGGGCTCGCTGCCTGGTTGGGAGTACGGAGTAGCCACGAGGGACTAAACCGGAGAATAATGGAGTCGCCACCCGGTGTGAACCGGGAAAATGAGATTTAAGGCCGCACTCACCCCTCGCAAGGGAAGACCTCAAACCGTTGGGTTCGGAATGGTCCCTTACTTATGTCACTAGTAATGAAAGGATTTGCGTAATAATTTAATCAGGCCTAAGTAACACTTATTTCCAAGAGTATCATGCTTCTAAATCCACATGCATTAAATTAATCATCACAACATACAACATCACATGGCAATCTCATGAACATATTCTCAATCATATGATATGGAAAACTAGGAACAACCTAATCATTCTTGGGTACTATCTCATGAATACATCGAATGGATAAATGCAGGAATAAAAATAATATGATTGACTACATAATGCAAGAGAGATCACCCAAGAGGCAATTATGCATGAAATATGATGAGACAGACTCAGTTCAGTGTGTGCGCGTTCGTGTAGCGTTCGTAAACGTGTTTGAATGGTAAACAGAAGGTTCGCGTTCGTGTAGCGTTTGATTACACGTTTGAACGGGACCAGACCTGATGATACAAAATGCATGCGCGTTCGAGTAGCGTTTGATAACGCGTTCGAACGGTAAACACAAGGTTCGCGTTCGAGTTGCGTTCGATGACGCGTTAGAACGGGAACTGGCAGATTGCATACATTCATATGGTTTTAGATACCGCATTCAAACAGGATCACAACAACGACATATCTAATCACATGGATATCTAAATCATGCAAAAAGATTAACATACTAAGGACTAAATCATGTTTAAGAATAAATAACGCGCTAGGCCTAATCAGGCTAAATAAACAAATAACGTACTAACTACATCATGCTCAAATACAAGTTTGGATGAAACGGAATATATGTATCTCTCAAGTGGTACGTGGAGTTGTATCCCGAGTGCAAACTGTACTACCGTCTATTCAGATTCGGCTACGGAATTCACGTCCGGGTTTCCATCCGATATACCACAAAAGAGAACATGCATTCCGTTTATCCGGAATTCACATCATGCCTCAACAAAACGACTCTCATGCAATAAAAAATATATTAAAATAAATAAAAGACAAATGAAAGATAATAAATACGAGGTGCCCTCAGGTCTAACCTTTTATGTCGTCTCTCGGTAGTACGGTGTACGGTCGTCGAAAGGGGGGGAATGCTCCGCAACTCCTCCGATTCACAGGTTCACACCTTTCCTCGCTGTTCCACTGCTCAAGCTACTGTTTTGACTCCGATTCGCTGCTGTTTTGACTCCGATTCGCTGCCTCTTTGCTGGTGTATCTTAGTTACTGTTTTTGGGGTGTTTTGGCTACTGTTTTGGGTGTGATTTTCGGTGGTGTTATGGTGTGGTTCGGGGGCTGTTTTATGTGTGTTTTAGGGCTGCTGTGTGGCTGACGAAGTGGGGGCAGTGTGTTGAAGGGGCGAAGGTGAGGCAGTTTGTTAATTGTGTTGTGTTTATGGCGTTGAAGGGCTGTGTGGCATGGGCAGATTTGTGAGGCTTATGGACTTGTAGGGCTGATCGGTTTGTGAAGGTGCTTTTAACGTGAAGGCTTGGGGTTATTTTCTTTTGTGTCTTGTGATTTGTGTGAGTTGTGTGTATATTATGTGTATGAGCTAGGGGAGGCTTTTCTTGTATGAATGAGCTAGGGGAGTCCATGTCTTGGTTATGGGTTGTTTATATAGAGAAAGGTTAGGGCTACTCCTTGTCTCACAAGGAAGGGATTTGATTTGGTGTTGAGCAAGGAAAGTCAAAGATTGAGGGGGGACAAATTTGGTTTAGATTAGGAAGTCAATATATTTAATTTGTTATAATTGATTTTAATTAGGCATGACATCTTTTTAATTTAGTATGTGATTTTGTTTAGTTAGGAAGGAATCTTGTGTAATTGGTGGGTGAATATCTTAATTAAGGAATTAAAATATTTGATTGATTTTAATGTTTATTTTAATTTGGTATGTGATTTTTAGATTTGTTTTGATTTCACCATGTGTTAAATATGTGTTTTAAGTGGGCTTGGGCGTGTGGGCCAAGGCTTGGGCGAATTGGGCTTAATGTGAGGCTAGCAGCAAAACCAGAATTACCGACACAGTTCGAACGCCTCCTCGAACGCGGCATGAACGCCCGCAATCTGTTTGGCGTTCCAACGTATACACGAACGCAGCACGAACGAATACAATGAACCTTGTTTATTCTGAATTTCCCCTTCCGATGTCCGTTTTCCGTGACCTCCGTGACTTAAAAGGTAGTGTCTCCAAATGAGACTCATCATAGGGACTTATGTGCAAAAATGCAGTGCCTACACTAGTGTTACTGGAGCATATCCCCAAGAGTATTGAAACTAATTCGGTAACATTCAATATCAAACGAATCAAATCATATAAGATTCGACTGCTCCCACTACTCAATTCCATCAAGATGGAATCGTGGAAGAGTAATATTAAATATGAATCATATTCATTGAATAACCTTAGAACTAATTGCTTTAAATTCATATGTTTGATTGTATCAAAGATCTTTGAACAGTTCAAAGACATGTAATAAATTGTAAGCTCATATTGCTTTCGCTGCGCAAACAATTAGCACATATCATGAACTAATTCATAATGAAAGCGTAATCAAGTTCAAAACTTGATCGTAGTAAGCTATGAACAATCTTAGATCTATGGTTCAAAGGTGAACTTCCAGAATCGATATCAAATATCGCTTCCATTATAAGTTATAGGATAATTTTTCTTCAGTAAGAAAACAACGGAACCATTATGTATCAAATACTCGTGAATGATTCTGTTATCCTATTAAACTTGTACGGAAGATGTATAAGGGTTGTTTCATCTTATTAATTACATAGTTCTATTTATAATTTATCATTCTCACATTTGACTTCAATAAGTCAAGTCTTTTCTACAATAGTTAACATCTGATGTTACACACCAAGTAATAAAACGATTTTATTGCTTAGAATCGTAGGAAAGATATTCTATTAAATAGAATACAATATTCTATTAAACAGAATAATTATAAACTTTTACTTATACCTCCAAGGTGTAAGTAATTTCCATTATATAACTATTATATAAAAGAAACATTCAAATCTTAAACTTTTCAAGATTCAGATTTTCTACCTATACATATATCATATATGTAACTGTAGAAATTAATGGAACATTAATTAAAGAGATGAATTAGTGTTACTGAAGTATAACCCCAAGAGTATTGAAACTAATTCGGTAACATTCAATATCAAACGAAGCAAATCATATAAGATCCGATTGCTCCCACTACTCAATTCCATCAAGATGGAATCATGGAAGACTAATATTGAATATGAATCATATTCACTAAATAGCCTTAGAACTAATTGCTTTAAATTCATACGTTTGATCGTATCAAAGATCTTTGAACAGTTCAAAGACATGTTATGAATTTTGAGGATAGAATTCTCTAAAACCTTTAGATTGAATATATTTGAACAAGTCAAAAATGTTCAATCTACGTTTCATCAGAACGGATTGAAAGTACTTGATACTTTCAAGACTTTCAATATGTGTTCCTTCAGAAACACATAACTAAGTTATGACAATTCATCAACTAAGTTACGAAGTATAGAAAACTACTTTAAGCAATTATTATTCATTAAACTACATACATCCAATGTATCGGTTAAATAAATCTGGTGGTCCAATGACAATCATTGATTGAACGAGATCTTAATCACTTTCCTGAATACAATATTCATTGAATGGATAAGGATATGTGGTGTGATCTAGTATCAAACCATCCTTCACCATACGGAATAAGCATCCAATGCTTAAGTGATTAAACCCATAAAACACCGTTCTAAATTATTTACTTTACCGAATAATTTTTCTTAATGTTTATCTCTACGTCAATGACACTACTAGTTATTATAAAATATGTAACAATTGTTTATAAATAACAAGTGACTATCTAATAGTCGCGAGTTCCGATATCAAATATCAAAACAATCGTTAACCAATATTTCAAATAACTAGACGAGAGATCTGGTATCCAATACCTATAGTTGTAGTATTTGTGAAAATCGATATTTTCTATACACAACTATACACATCTCATTTCTTTAGCTTTTACTATTTGTATTCAACTATTCACAACAATTGTAAATAACTGATTAGCAAATTTTGTCAGACACATTACCTCTAAAGGTAATTAAAGCTTAGAAACGTCATTACTAGATAAATAAATACCTAATAGGGCTTTCTTAATGCCAGTCAAGAATCTCGAGACATGAACTAATTCAATTCAATTCTTACTGCATAAGAAACTATTGTCTCTAAAGTATTATTTCCTAAAAGGGATATCTATCTAGATTATCTATTGTGACTTAGAAACTAAGTCATTAACCATCTTGATTTTAGAAGAAAATCAAAACAACAGTTCCCGATGGTCTAGACTAATCTAATAATATCCTTGTCTAATAGTATCTAGAACCTATTCTAGAATAACTGCAACCAAGAGTCTAGTCAGATAACATATCAAAATATGTGTGCAGTAAATAAAAGTTTAATTCTATATAAACAATAGGATAAGGAAACAAATAAACGACAATTTCCATAATAATACACACTGCCAAAGTTATGGAATATTTTAAACTTAGCAGTGCCTCCCACTATTTTAAGTAATACCGTAATCCCCAACGGAAAAACGAGAATTCAATAATTAAATCGAATTCCATAATGGGAAGAGGACCCCATGAATATATTTCGACTCACAGCAGAGGCACGGTCTCGCCTACGTATATTCACAGGTAGACAACTAATTGTCAATCACTCACTAGTGACTCCGAGGTTCCGGTCCTGGTCGTTTCTCGTTGTCGCTGCGAAGGCAGGCCCACAAGGAGACGTACCAAGGTTAAACTCGTCAATGATAAACTCAAGTTACTTGCGTAACCCTGACAGTTAGGGCACGTTCAGGATTCCGCTTTCGCTTGAATTTATCTAGTATCTAATATACATCCGGCATAAATAAATTTATATCGGCTACATCCTCACAACAGAGGCACGGTCTCAGATGTAGTCAACGAAAAAATATTTATAAACCGTATTGACAAGACGGACCAAGAAACAAGTATTCCAAATACTAGTTACTTTAAAACCTTATTAAACAGGGATATTCCATTAAGTGTCATACACCCTAAATCTAATCAAATTAGATTATAACAAGCATGTATAAAGTCAAGAAAACATGATTGAACATTGAATAAAACAAGCTAATCATTTTATGGAGGCCTAGAATCAGACTCGCTCTGATACCATTTTGTTGGGTTTTTAGGGGCAGAATCCGGTAACGCAGCGGAAGCGGTGGAAAATCGTATTTTCTGATTTCAAAACTTTTTCTCGGATTAATTAAATAAACATATTTATTTAATTATCCAATAATCAAATTATGAAATAAAATTCAAATGAATCATATTCAAGTGAATTTACCGAATTACCCTTATATTGGTATTTTGTCCATTTTAGTCCGAAATTGATCTAATCAATTTTGAATGATTCTAAATCATTTCTAAGATGAACGTAGCATGTTCAAAACATCAAAACACCAAAAGCACCAAAAATCCCAAATTTCTTCATCAAGGCCGAATGCACTACATTAGTGCCATTTTGTGCACTTTGTCATTTCATGCATCAAAACACATCAAGATGTAATCCAATGAACATGAAACTTGATATGCATCATATACACACACAAATACACAACATATATGAAAATCCCCAAATTTGGAATTGGTCATGAACCCTAATTGTTCAATTTCATCAAATTTGACAAATTAGACCAAATTGGTTAAATCCAACACTTCAATCATCTTTCTTCCATCCAATCAAAGTCTCAACACAATGAAACAACTCAAGCTCAAATCTAGGTCATCTAAGAGTGGGTCAACAACTCTAGATTAGCAACAAGGTTTCCAAAACCATAAAAGAATACTTATAACTACACTAGTCACAAGCTTCCTCCATTATACATGCACAACACTTTCATCAAACATTTATCCATAAAAAACACAAAGAATAAAGAATAGAAAAACTCAAGAACATCACAAGATGTTGCCCACAACAAGAGGAACAAATTACTCTCTAATGGAAGGTTGGAAATACTTACTATTTTCCAAGCTTTTCTTGATTTTTCTTTCTTTTCTCTCTAGCATTCTTTGCCTTCCTTTATGGAATTTTGGTTAAAGTGTATTAGGTTAGATACCAAATGAAATGAAAAACAATATATACTTGCATCACAAAGGCCTTGGCCGAATTTGGCAAAGACATATACAAGAAATATTAATTTCAATTTCATTTGAATTTCATTAAATCAACTTGATAAAATATCTAAATAACACTTTATAGATATTTATATTAAGTCAACAAATGCAACTAAGAAAAATATAACTCTTATATTTTAAGTGTATTGGCCGAAATTAATGGAAAATAAAGGAAAAAGATATTTTCATTTTTCAAACAATTTTGAACAAATGTCCTAAGAAGTCAAAATCAATTTGACAACCTTTTCCTTTAATGTATAAGTCAACAATTGCAACTTATAATCACTCCCTAACTTTATCATTTGGTGATATATTTATATTTTAATTATATTAATCATTTAACAATTAAATAATTAAATAATTAATTAAATACAAATATATCAAATATATGTATATATTTACTTTAAATATCTCAAATACATATATTGATGATATATGTCAAATACCTTTATTTGACTATTTATTAATGTGTATTTAATAATATCATATATTAAATACAAATACACATTAATTAGGAAATGACGGTTCAAAAAATTTAACTAAATAAAATAACATAATAAAATTTTGCTAGTCCTCGAGCAAAACACAAAATAAAATAACATAATAAAATTTAACTAAGCCACTTTCGTAGGGATCACGGTTGTATTTAGCGTATGGAACAAGTCTTTAAACCCCTAGGTGTCCCTAGTGGACGAGTTGTAGTCTCGTGAGGTTTACAGCAATGATACCCATAAACATTTTACAAAAGTAAAAAGGTAGTAAGACTAATGAACACAAAAGCAAAAAGACAAGCGAAAATAGAATAAAGAAGTTAGTGACTAATCAGGTGAAATTTCTACTCCAAGTTATTAGTTGTTTTGTTTCTTTCTAAATTACCGAATAGGTAAATTCTCCGATTATATTTACCATTCTCCATATACACAGCCAACAAAATATTAATCAACTCATTTTTGCCCACAACAGTCATAAGTGCAGTTGATAAGAGAGTAATATTTTTGTCCTAAAGTTCTATCAGATTTCACACCTTTTTGTAGCAATGGAATAATTTTTCTGATTTTTCTGATTTTTTCTTTGATTTTTCTCTATTTTTTTTATTTATATACAATACCTTTCGTCTATGTAGCGAGTGTTGGGTCGGTGACTCCCAAACCAGTTGGCTTTAGGGCACCGGATGTTAAGACACCCCTACAGACTTAATTACTCAGACTTCAGATATATATATTTTTGCAGCATCTCCGTCCATGTAGCGAGCTTTGGGCCAGTGACTCCCAAACCAGTTGGTTTTAGGGCACTAGGTGTTAAAACACCCTTACAGACTTAATAACCCGGATCTTAGATGCTTTATTTTAAACATCAGAAATTTTTTTTTTTACTCCATTACTTTTGAGATGCTTCCTCCAATTAAACTAGAGCACTGAATATTACAAACTTTTCAATTACAGCTTATGTCTGTATGTTACTATGTATGCTGATAATATCTGTCAACTGAGCATATGAAGATCCATTTTAGTCAGTGTTAAGGAGAATTCACAAATTAAATAATTTAAAAGGAAATAAACAAAAATTAACTTATTTCGAAAATAGGCTTGAGATACGTCTCAGGAGTGGAAACTCCTTACTCGGCTATCTTTTACCAATTTCACCTTTTTAGTCAAAACACAAAAACGCAAAATATTTTTGTAATTTTTGAAAATTTTTCAATTTGTTTTTGTATTTTTCGAAAAATTTTGGACTAAAAATAAAAACAACACACAAACTAAAAACAAGGTACTGATCAATTAATTCCCTCCACCAAACCTAAATGAGACATTGTCCCCAATGTCTTAAACAGTAAAATGAGAGTTTAGAAAATAATACCTGGTTAGCTGAAATTCTACAGGAAATTAAAGGTTAAGATCCAGATTAATCCTACGCCTCTTACCACGATCATCCTCGGACCAATTTATCTTCGAAAGGATAGGGTCAACTCGTGGTTCATAGGCTATGAGTTGGTCTATTAGATCTGGAGTAGTTCTGGCAGTAAAGAGGAGTTCTTTTAAAGGTTTCGACACGAACCCATTTCTCCGAGCATCATCAAGAAACACACAAAGAAAATCATAAAATCCATCAACGTTGAGCAGTCCAATTGGTTTCTGGTGTATGTTCAGGTTCGCCCAAGATAACACAATAAAAATTTCCTCCAATGTACCCAAGCCACCTGGCAAAGAAATAAAAGCATCAGCACGGTTAATCATTTCCGCTAGTCGTTCAGACATACCTGGCACAATCAGTTCTTCTCCGTTTGATGGTTCAATAAGATTTGCCTCTGCCAAGGGTTTTGGGATGATTCCCAAAACGTGACTGCCTCCTTCCTGTGCAGCCTTTGAAACGATCCCCATAAGTCCAAGATTTCCTCCGCCATATATTAAGTGCATATTCCTCGCAGCTAAGACTCGACCCAATTCATGTGCTGCTTCTATGTATTGTGGCTTAGTACCAGCACTACTACCGCAGAACACACAGATTTTTTCAACTCGTCTTCTTGAAGTGGCTTCCATTTTTTTATGTATTTCTTTCTCAACTCTGGATGCCTTCAAAAGTACAATGACAAGCTGAATTTATAGTACCTGAAAAGGGTGAGTAAAAATAGCACAAGTATCTTCCAGAGGACGATTAGTAGCGAAATAATATCGTGATTAGTCAAAAAGGTCTGGATCCTGTCAGAAAAAATAAAAGAAAACAACAAAACAAATTACAATTATTAAGAAAAGACAAAGAGATATAATATTCACAAGAAAAGTAACAGCTTGATTGACGTCTATGCGTCAGTGACAAGTTTCCCATCCAATTTTCTTATAAATTGGCAAATAGGGTCTTTTTGAGTCAATTTCCCAAGACTTAACTGTTGTCTTTATTTTTGAAACTGTGTATGTAATTTGCGAATGGCTATATGAACATATCCACTGGGATGTGTCTCAAGAGTTGAAGATATTTCATCTACAGACTCCTTACTCAAGCCATCCCTAATGAATTTAATTTTATCTTCGCGATTATCAGACACCATTCCTAAAGAACGACAACGAGTGTTGCAATTAAATCGCGCACATTTGAAACAATCACCCATTTGCTTAGCTCTACGTTTCTTTGCATATGTGCTTCTTCCAAAACCAGGCAGATGTGAAATAAAAGAGTTAGAAGACTCACCTGCCAATCAGACCCGTGCTTCAATTACCCAACGAATATCATTAGGAACACCATGAATTGTTAGTAACCTCATCCGTTCCAAGCGAGCTTTGTAGACTTTCATCAGAGATTTTTGAGGGAGAGAAGGAAATTGCTTGTGAAGACTTGCGAGAGCTTCTTCCATCTTGAAATGACTTAATCTGCAAAAACTAAACACACAAAATTAAATCACACCAAATCACAATATATACACAAATTGCATGGGTTGCCTCCCTGCGAGCGCTAAGTTTAGAGTCGTCAGCTAGACTTGATTTCTCGAACGTTAAGCTGGATCTGAAAGTGTGACACTTTTTTTTGTCGCTCAAATGATTCTCCCCAGTAGTGCTTGACACGCTTGTTTTTAACCTTGAAAGTTTTGTTAGTGTCAGGATCATGTATCTCAACGGCTCTATTTGGTAAAACCTTGGTGATCACAAATGGACCTGACCACCGTGATTTTGGCTTCCATGGGAAGAATTTCACCCTTGATTTGTTTAACAGTACCTTCTGCCCTGGTTCCAGTTGTATGCGCACTAACTTCTCATCATGTCTTTTCTTGCCATTTTCTTTGTACAATTTGGCATCAACAAAAGGCTGGTTGTGAAATTCCTCCAATTCGTTGAGCTGGTGGATCTTTTTCTCTTCTGTTGCTTGTAGTGCAAGAATTAGTTCATTCAGTACAAAAAACGCTTTATCTTTAGGCTCCAGAGGCAATTGACATGTTTTAAGTTTGTCAGTAGAACTTTGCATTGCATTGGAGTTCTGAATGGTACTGTGTATCACATCGAGTCTAAAACATTCCTCCTTCTTTTCATCATCTGGGAAATTCATGGCCTTGAAAACATTGAATGTTACTTCTTGGTCCTGTACCCTCATGGTTAATTCTCCTTTTTGTACATCAATAATGGTTCGACCTGTAGCCAAGAATGGTCTCCCGAGGATGATTGGCTGATGAGTGGTATTTCTATCACTATTTCCCACTCATTTAAACTAATATTTTGTATAGTTTCTTGAGTTTTGTGAACGTTTTGATGTATTTTGTGTTATTTTGCAGATAAATAAAGTTTTGAAAGCATTGGAGACAATTGGGGGCAAAATGGACAAAATTGGACAAAAAGGGCAAAATCGTCATTTCAGCGTCGCGACGCTGAAGCCTTGCGCGTCGCGACGCCCAGCGTGCGCCGAATCTTCTAATGCGCCGGGTCCACAAATCAGAATCTGAGAAAAGTTTGACTTTGCTAACGTGCACCGTGCCACGTGTCACCATCACAACGGAGATGGTAAAATGCGCCGTGCCACGTGTCAACATCCTACGTGTCATCCTACGTGTCGCCACGTGTGCCACGTGTCGCCACGTCATCCGGTCAACCGAGTCAACGATCCATGTGTCATGCCACATCATCAGCCACGTCAGCAAGTCAACCGAGTCAACATGCCACGTCACCATCAGCCAATTACAGCGCGACACGTGTCGAAATCTTATTCGTCTGACGGCCACCGCCCCACGTGTCGCCACGTCGCCTTCCACATCATCAGCGTGACGCAAGCAATGACGTCATGAACAGTTGACACGTCAGCGTGACGCAAGCAATGACGTCATGAACAGTGCCACGTCATCGGATAAGATTCTGAGCCGACCAACCAGCGCGTGACACGTGTCGAACTGTACCCAGCGTCGCGACGCTAGTGCAATTTGGGCGTCGCGACGCTGGACCCTTACCCGAGCCTATAAATAGAGATCGAATTTTCAGTTTTCATTATTACACCCTTTCTCTCTCTTTTCTTAGTTCTAAATTGAGAGCTTCTCTCTCTAGAATATTTTAGTTTAAGTTTTGTAAATATTTTTAATTACTTTTTAATAGTAATAGTAATTTTACTTCTTACTTCTTACAATTTTTACTATTTACTATGTGGAGGTAACTTTTCACCGCTAAGATAAAAAAGTAATTCTTTTACTATTGCTATTTAGATTAATCTCCCTAAAATATAATATATAAACTATTTATAACCGGACTTAATAAGGATACCGCCAGATTGGTCGGTTGGTTATTAAATAATTATTCCGCCTTTATGGCTGGTTTATTTTTGTTCCGCCTTTATGGCTGGTATATTTCTGTTCCGCCTTTATGGCTGGTTTAATAACAAATATTACCGCCTTTATGGCTGGTTGATAAAATTATCACAAGTATATATTATATTTTATGGGAGATTTCTAATTAGTATTTAGTAGAAGTTAATTCTTTTTTCCTTAGCATTTTATTTATTTTTCTGCATTTACTTTTTAGTAATTTTTATCTTTGTTTTACTAGTCCTAACTATGTGTTGTAACTAAGTTAGTATACTAGGGTGTGATGATTTCTAATATCACCGTATTAAAAAAGGGTTAGATTATAGTTTTGGTAACTAAAAGAATTATTTTTTGAGTCATAACCTTAATGCCTTTTTATTAACTGATCACTAATAAAATTGATTAGATAAAACTTAAAATGAACTAGACATAGGGATTTTAAGTTTAAAGACATTATACTCAACAACCCACGATCTTCTTTAAGGATAGATAACCCTTTAATAGATTTCCTTACAGGATAGGAATATACCTGTCGGGCGGGGGTAGTCATAATTGGAACTCAATCTTAATGAATCTAGGTAATTTAATTGACATAGACATATGGTTCAATTGGATTATACTAGGTATTTGTAAATGATCATTCGGAAGAGGCTTTTACATAATTTAGTGTTCCAGATTAATAATTCAATAATTTACCCAACTATGATTTAACTACTTCATCTTTTAATTGATATTAGAAAGATTCACAACCCTAGATCTTTAAGTCTTTTTATTTTCCTTAGTATTTTCTTTTGTCTTTTTATTTATTTATTTATTTAGCAACTCTACAAATCAAATCATTTCAAGCAATCAATTCCCTTCTCCCTATAATTAGATATCTGTAAATAAATAGTATCAACAATTAATAACAACAGTAGGAATTAAGTCCTCGTGGGATCGATATTTTTTATACTACTTGAACGATACGTGCGCTTGCGTTATACGTGTGTGTTTACGCCGGTCAAGTTTTTGGCGCCGTTGCCGGGGACTTATTTTTCTTGAGTTGTTAATTTTGAAACTATCAAATTTACTTATATCTAATTTTCTTTATTTTATTTTGTAATTTTTATTTCTTTTGTTTTCAGGTGATTAAAAAATGGAACATACTGGGAGATTGAAAGATTACGAGCGTTACAAGAAGATACACCCCAAATCTGGGAGCAACAGTCCGGTTTTCTGAGGCCTGTTGTCCAGCCAGCAATTATCACTGGAATTCAGAATCAAGCAATTCTACATTTGCTCAACAGAATGAAAAGGGGAGATGTGTAATTTGTGATGGTAACCACCCGAGCGATCAATGTATTTACCTTTCAGAGTGGCAGATTTTTTGGAATCAACCAAGGTACGAAGAATCATCACATTTTCCATCTTATCCACCATCTTCCTTCGATTCTTATCAAGAACCAGAACCATCCGAGGAAGATCAATTGATTCACATGTTCAAAGAACAAGAAGCTCGATTTGATGCACAAATTCAGAGTAATGCAGATCCATGCAGAGAATGACAGATCAGATCAGACAATTAATAGAAAACCAGAACATCATACCTCAAGAACCAGTTTCATGACACTGATGAAGCCTTCGAGAACCCAGAAATCACAATGACACTTAACAGAGGAGGAGGCTGAGCAGTATCAACAACCAGAGGTATCAGTTAAGGAACCCGAACCAGCAAAGTCTCGATTTGATTTCTATTATTCAGATTCTGACGAAGATGAAGCTGAAATATTTGTTCCAACTGCATCAAAAATTGAGGATGGAATTCTGTATCCTCAAAATGAAGATCTTGGAGATTCCATTGCACACATGTTTGATGAAGATCTACCTGAGCCAATCATTTCAACTAGATCAGAGGATGAAGACCTAAAATCTGATATTTCTTTTCATCCTCAGGTTAACAATTTTGAAACATGTATTTCACAGATGACAGATGAAGAGCTAAATGCAGAAATTTTCAAATACATCCGTGAAGAAAAGGTGGAAATAGAAGCAGAGAAAATAGAAGAGCAAATGTTTGACCTTATTAAAGATCCAGAGCATTCAGGAAAAACATCGCTGTTTTGGGGAGTACAAACCAAAGATATCAACCAGAAGCTTGACAGAATGGAACTTCCATTCCAAGTCAAACACCATACGAGACCTCCTAATTTTCTTTCTTTCTTTTCAGGAACTAATGGAGCAACAAAGATCAAAAAGGTGGCACAAGCACTGAATGAGACAAAATTCTTTTTGCCACTTTACCGTTGGAAGAGACCCTTCAAAAGCAACGCTCACGGGATTGTCGTTAATAGGACATCCAAAACGACACTGAAACCTCATTAACAGATAAATTTCAGTCACATATGGCTGAAGACGAAAACTTTAGCGCTAGCAGGGAGGCAACCCATGCAATTTGATGTAATTTCTGTTTTCATATTTTGTGTATACGTGTTGTGGAATTTTTAATTTTGTGTGTTAGTTTTTCAGGAAAAGCACAAACGGAGCATTTTAAGACAGAAGGAATTGTGTTTGGCAACTAAAGAGGAGAAACAATTCATTTAACGATGGCTGAATAAGGAATGAAGTCTTGAGACACGTCCTAATGAATTTATACTATGCGAATGGCGTATTGCATACACAATTCCATTGCCTTAATTATTGCTTTGATTCGCTTTTCTATTGTAATTATCTTTATTTTCGTAGACAGGATCCAGACTTTTTGACCTTTCACGATTTCTTTTGTTGTTTAGCTAACAAACGTCCTCTGGAAGATACTTGTGCTATTATTGTATTCACCCTTTTCAGGTACTATAAATGCAGCCCGTCATTGCACTTTTGAAGGCATCCATAGTTGAGAAAGAAATACATAAAAAATGGAAGCCACTTCAAGAAGACGAGTTGAGAACATCTGTGTGTTTTGCGGTAGTACTGTTGGTACTAAACCACAATACATAGAGGCAGCACATGAATTGGGTCGAGTCTTAGCAGCAAGGAATATGCACTTAATATATGGCGGAGGAAATCTCGGACTTATGGGGATCGTTTCAAAGGCCGTACAAGAAGGAGGCAGTCATGTTTTGGGAATCGTCCCAAAACCCTTGGCAGAGGCGAATCTTATTGGATCATCAAATGGAGAGGAACTAATTGTGCCAGGTATGTCTGAACGACTGGTAGAAATGATTAACCGTTCTGAAGCTTTTATTGCTTTGCCAGGTGGCTTGGGTACATTGGAGGAAATTTTTATAGTACTATCTTGGGCGAACCTGAACATACACCAGAAACCAATTGGGCTGTACAACGTTGATGGGTTTTACGATTTTCTTTGTGTGTTTCTGGATGATGCTCGAAGAAATGGGTTCGTGTCGAAACCTATGAAAGAACTCCTCTTTACTGCCAGAACTGCTCCAGATCTAATAGACCAACTCATAGCCTATGAACCGAAAGTTGATCCTATCATTTCAAAGATAAAATGGTCCGATGATGATCGTGGTAAGAGGCGTAGAATTAATCTGGATCTTAACCTTTAATTTTCCTGTAGAATTTCAACTAATCAGGTACGATTTTCTAAACTCTTCTTCTACTGTTTAAGATATTGGGGACAATGTCTCATTTAGGTTTGGGGGTGAGGTATAGTTAATAGTACTTGTTTGTATAGTATTTGTTTGTATTGTGTTTTTATTTTTAGTCCAAAATTTTTCGAAAATTAAAAAAATTAATAAAAACAAAGGGCATATTTAAAGCTAGGTGATGGTTTGGTGTCTTCCTTCACTCACTACCTTTTTATAAGGAAAAGCTGTGGAGGCACCTAGATAATCATTCACTTGTAGTGTGTTGTGACAGACTAGTTTGGAGGACTCGTTGTTTATTCCTGACAACAAGCGATAAGAGCCTAAGGGGCTTGGGTATTTAAGTGAGCCTCGTTCCACCTTCCCTCTGGGGAATCTACAACGGGAAGTCCATTCGACAGATAGTCACACACCATAAACTGAGCCTTTGATTAAACTTTTAAAAAAACATGTAAATTATAGTTTTATGACTAGTAGAAATATGTGGTTGTTATGTTGACTAAAAAGATGAAATTGGTAAGAAATAGCTGTGTAAGGAATTTCCACTCCTGAGACGTATTTCAAACCTAATTCAAAACAAGTTAATTTTTGTTTATTCACTTTTGAATTATTAAATCTGTAAATTCTCTATAAAACTGACTAAAATGAATCTTCATATACTTAGTTAGCAGATATTATCAACATTCATGGTAACATACAGACATAAGCTAAAATTGAAAAGTTTGTAATATCCAGTACTCTAGTTCATTTGGAGGAAACATCTAAAAAAATAGTGATGGAATAAAAAAAAAAAAAAACATCTGAGATCCGAGTTATTAAGTCTGTAAGGGTATTTTAATACCTAGTGCCCTAAAACCAACTGGTTTGGGAGTCATTGGCCCAAAACTCGTTACATGGATCAAAAATGATGAAAAATTTATATATATGTATATATATCTGAAGTCTGAGTAATTAAGTCCTTAGGGGTGTCTTAACACCTGATGCCCTAAAGCCAACTGGTTTGGGAGTCACCGACCTAAAGCTCGCTACATAGATGGAAGATATTGTATATAAATAAAAAATAGAAAAAAAATCAAAGAAAAAATCAGAAAAATCAGAAAATTTATTCCATTACTACAAAAAGATGTGAATTCTGATAAAAACTTTAGGACAAAAATATTACTCTCTTATCAACTTCACTTATGACCGTTGTGGGCAAAAATGAGTTGTTTATATTTGTTGGCTGTGTATATGAAGAATGGTAAAAATAATCGGAGAATTTACTTATTCAGTAATTCAAAAGTGAAACAAAACATCTAGTAACTTGGATTAGAAATTTCACCTGATTAGTCACTAACATCTTTATTCTCTTTTCGCTTGTCTTTTTGCTTTTGTGTGCATTAGTTTCACTACCTTTTTACTTTTATAAAATGTTTGTGGGTATCATTGCTGTAAACCTTCACGAGACTACAACTCGTCCACTAGGGACACCTAGGGGTTTAAAGGCTTGTTGCATATGCTAAATGCAACCGTGATCCCTACGAAAGTGGCTTAGTTAAATGTTATTTTTATGTTATTTTATTTTATATTTTGCTCGAGGACTAGCAAAATGTTAGGTTTGGGGGTGTGATGAGTGGTATTTATATCATTATTTCCCACTCATTTAAACTAATATTTTGTATAGTTTCTTGAGTTTTGTGAACGTTTTGATGTATTTTGTGTTATTTTGCAGATAAATAAAGTTTTGAAAGCATTGGAGACAATTTGGGGGCAAAATGGACAAAATTGGACAAAAAGGGCAAAATCGTCATTTCAGCGTCGCGACGCTGAAGCCTTGCGCGTCACGACGCCCAGCGTGCGCCGAATCAGCTAAAATGCGCCGGGTCCACAAATCAGAATATGAGAAAAGTTTGACTTTGCTAACGTGGGTCGTGCCACGTGTCACCATCACAACGGAGATGCTAAAATGCGCCGTGCCACATGTCAACATCCTACGTGTCATCCTACGTGTCGCCACGTGTCATCCTACGTGTCGCCACGTC
The DNA here is from genome assembly GCA_019454045.1 of Zanthoxylum bungeanum. Classification (NCBI taxonomy): domain Eukaryota; kingdom Viridiplantae; phylum Streptophyta; class Magnoliopsida; order Sapindales; family Rutaceae; genus Zanthoxylum; species Zanthoxylum bungeanum. The sequence goes on from SKCR01050743.1 coordinate 47,922, forward strand.
ATCCGGTCAACTGAGTCAACGATCCATGTGTCATGCCACATCATCAGCCACGTCAGCAAGTCAACCGAGTCAACATGCCACGTCACCATCAGCCAATTATAGCGCGACATGTGTCGAAATCTTATTCGTCTGACGGCCACCGCCCCACGTGTCGCCACGTCGCCTTCCACATCATCAGCGTGACGCAAGCAATGACGTCATGAACAGTTGACACGTCAGCGTGACGCAAGCAATGACGTCATGAACAGTGCCACGTCATCGGATAAGATTCTGAGCCGACCAACCAGCGCGTGACACGTGTCGAACTGTACCCAGCGTCGCGACGCTAGTGCAATTTGGGCGTCGCGACGCTGGACCCTTACCCGAGCCTATAAATAGAGATCGAATTTTCAGTTTTCATTACACCTTTCTCTCTCTTTTCTTAGTTCTAAATTGAGAGCTTCTCTCTCTAGAATATTTTAGTTTAAGTTTTGTAAATATTTTTAATTACTTTTTAATAGTAATAGTAATTTTACTTCTTACTTCTTACAATTTTTACTATTTACTATGTGGAGGTAACTTTTCACCGCTAAGGTAAAAAGGTAATTCTTTTACTATTGCTATTTAGATTAATCTCCCTAAAATATAATATATAAACTATTTATAACCGGACTTAATAAGGATACCGCCAGATTGGTCGGTTGGTTATTAAATAATTATTCCGCCTTTATGGCTGGTTTATTTTTGTTCCGCCTTTATGGCTGGTATATTTCTGTTCCGCCTTTATGGCTGGTTTAATAACAAATATTACCGCCTTTATGGCTGGTTGATAAAATTATCACAAGTATATATTATATTTTATGGGAGATTTCTAATTAGTATTTAGTAGAAGTTAATTCCTTTTTCCTTAGCATTTTATTTATTTTTCTGCATTTACTTTTTAGTAATTTTTATCTTTGTTTTACTAGTCCTAACTATGTGTTGTAACTAAGTTAGTATACTAGGGTGTGATGATTTCTAATATCACCGTATTAAAAAAGGGTTAGATTATAGTTTTGGTAACTAAAAGAATTATTTGTTGAGTCATAACCTTAATGCCTTTTTATTAACTGATCACTAATAAAATTGATTAGATAAAACTTAAAATGAACTAGACATAGGGATTTTAAGTTTAAAGACATTATACTCAACAACCCACGATCTTCTTTAAGGATAGATAACCCTTTAATAGATTTCCTTACAGGATAGGAATATACCTGTCGGGCGGGGGTAGTCATAATTGGAACTCAATCTTAATGAATCTAGGTAATTTAATTGACATAGACATATGGTTCAATTGGATTATACTAGGTATTTGTAAATGATCATTCGGAAGAGGCTTTTACATAATTTAGTGTTCCAGATTAATAATTCAATAATTTACCCAACTATGATTTAACTACTTCATCTTTTAATTGATATTAGAAAGATTCACAACCCTAGATCTTTAAGTCTTTTTATTTTCCTTAGTATTTTTTTTTGTCTTTTTATTTATTTATTTATTTAGCAACTCTACAAATCAAATCATTTCAAGCAATCAATTCCCTTCTCCCTATAATTAGATATCTGTAAATAAATAGTATCAACAATTAATAACAACAGTAGGAATTAAGTCCTCGTGGGATCGATATTTTTATACTACTTGAATGATACGTGCGCTTGCGTTATACGTGTGTGTTTACGCCGGTCATTGGCATGTCTGCGTCTTCCTCCATATCAATGACAATAAAATCTGCTGGGAAAATGAATTTGTCAACCTTGACCAGCACATCCTCAACTACGCCTCTTGCAAATACGAGCGTTCTATCAGCAAGTTGTAGAGAGACTGAAGTTGGCGTTGTTTCTCCAATCTGTAATTTCCTGAAAATTGAGAAAGGCATCAAGTTAACACTCACACCTAAATCACACAAAGCCTTACCAAAGTTATGTTCTCCTATGACGCAAGAAACAGTGAAACTGCCAGGATCTTTCAACTTTGGGGGAAGTTTCCTCTGAATGATGGCACTGCATTCTTCTGTTAATGCTACTGTCTCGTAATCTCCCAATCTCTGTTTTCGTGAAAGAATATCTTTCATGAATTTGGCATATGTGGGCATTTGTTCCAACGCTTCGGCAAATGGAATGTTGATATGCAGCTTTTTGAAGATCTCCAGGAAACGAGCAAATTGCTTGTCCAGTTTGTTTTTCTGAAGTCGCTGAGCAAAAGGTGGAGGTGGAATGATCTGATCTTTTTCTTTTTCCTTTTCTTCTTTTTCCTCCATCTGTGGAACTGCATCTTTTGGAATTTCCTCAATTGTTGCCTTGATCCCTACATCTTTGTTGATTTCAGTACCGCTTTTCAAAGTAATGGCTTGAATTTACTCATTTCCTCGGTTCCTTGGATTTGGTTCTGTGTTGCTGGGAAGATTTCCTGGTGGTCTGTAACTCTGAGCATTGGCCAGTTGGCCGATTTGATTCTCCAGTGCTTTAATAGAAGCTGATTGGCTCTGAATCACAGCATCGTACTTTTTTAACTGAGCCAGCAATTCTGCTATTCCTGGTTCATTTGTCTGCTCCTGGCCTTTGTTTTGTTGCTGAAATCCAGGTGGTGGATAGTTCTATTGGAATCCAGGCGGTGGATTGTTCTTTTGCCCTGAATTGTTACTCCATATGAAAAATTAGGATGATTCCTCCACCCTGGGTTGTAGGTGTTGGAATATGGATTGTTCCCCTGTCTGTTGAAATTATTGACATAATTCACCATCTCTTCAAGTTGGTTTGGTTTCGGTGGCGTCCATATGGTGAACTTGTGGATCCAGTGGTAAAAGTCTCCATGAATTTGCATATCTGATCCAACTTGGTATTGACTGCTGTATTGACTCCACTTTCATATATTCCTGCAATTCTTTGGATCAATTGTTGTTGGCCATTTCTTTGATTAGGTCCTAGGCTTGATCTTCTCCTTTTACCATCAGGGCTCCTTCAGCAGTAGCATCGATTGTGGTTCTCATTATTCCCGAAAGTCCATTATAGAAAGTTTGGACTTAAAGCCATTTTGGAATCTCATGGTGAGGACATTTCCAGAGCAGATCTTTGTACCTTTCCCAAGCTTCGTAGAGAGTTTCCGAGTCTTGTTGTACAAAGGATGTGATGTCATTTCTCAGTTTTCCAGTTCTGGCTGGTGGAAAGTACTTTGCAAGAAATTTGGTGGCTAAAATGTTCCAAGTTGTGATGGAACCTGCTGGTAGTGAATGTAGCCAAGCTTTAGCTCTGTCCTCCAAGGAGTATGGGAAAACACGCAGTCTCATTACTTCTTCAGCTTCTCGATTGTAATTGAAAGTGCCGCAAACTTCTAGGAAGTTGCTGATGTGGTTATTAGGGTCTTCAATTGCATTTCCTTCAAACTAAACTGACTGCTGAATCATCTGAATGCATGTTTTGATGTCACCCGCATTTGCTGGTAAGGGAGGAAGTACAATACAAGAAATGAGTCTATCAACCACTGGAATGGTTCAGTCTCGAATGGGAATTGGTGGTGCAACATTCAAAGGTTCAGGTTCCATGTTGACTAAAGCTTCTTGGCCTTCTCACTGTTCCATTCTCAACTGTCTGATGGTTCTTTCAATTTCCGGGTCAAGCGGTCGAAGTTCAAAGCTTCTGGTTCGTCTCATGAAGTTTCTGAGAACCTGAAACACAAGAAAATAAAAAACAATAAATAAAAAGAAAATTAGATACAAGTAACGGTATCTAACCTTAAAACTAATAGTGAAAGATAAATAAGTCCCCGGCAACGGCGCCAAAAACTTGACCGGCGTAAACACACACGTATAACGCAAGCGTACGTATAGTTCATTCAAGTAGTAAAAAAAAATATCGATCCCACGAGGACTTAATACCTAAGCTATTAATTTTATGAGGTCAAATGATTACTAGTATCTAACAGGTTGTTTGATTGATTTGAAATGACGACGATTCTAAATTTAAAGACAAATAAATAAAATTGTTCGAAGTAAATTTTAAGAAAATTCAAGATTAAAAACTATCTAGGGTTGTGAATCTTTTCAATATTATTCAAAGATGAAGTGGTTATCCTATAGTTGGGTAATATATTGATTTATTAACCTGGAACACTAAATTATGTGAATGCCTCTGTCGATGGTCAGACACAAATACCCAGTTTAACCAAATTGAACCAATGTCTATGTCAACCAAATTATCTGGATTCATTAAGTTTATGTTCCAATTATGGCTACCCCCGCCCGACGGTATATGTCTATCCTGTAAGGAAATCTATTAAAGGGTTATCTATCCTCAAGGAAGATCGTGGGCTATTGAGTCTAAGGTCTTAAACTTAAAATCCCTATGTCTAGTTCATTTTAAGTTTACCTAATCAATTTTATTAATGGCCAGTTAATAAAAAGCATTAAGATTAAGACTCAATAAATAAATCTTTATATTACCCAAACTATAATCTAACCCTTATAAACAGTGATATTGAAATCATCACAACCCTAGATAACTAACTTAGTATGACACATGGTTAGAGCTAGTAAAAACTTAAAAGTAAAAGCCGTAAAGTAAAAATGCGAAATAGTAAATGCGGTAAAGTAAATACTGAAAAGTAAATAACAATAAAATAAAATGCTAAGGTAAAAGGAATTACTTTTACTATTTACTATTTTAGATATCTCCCATAAAATAATATATAAAATTGTGATAATATTACCAACCAGCCATATAGGTGGTAACCTGATTAATTCAAATTAAGTTTGACCAGCCATAAAGGCGGTATGATTTGTCCATAAACCTGCCATATAGGCGGTAAGAAAATTTAATTATCAACCAGCCATATAGGCGGTATCCTGGATTAGTCAGGTTTAAACCGATTTTAAATTTAATAGCCAACCGACCAATATGGTGGTATCCATATTAAGTCAAATTTTAAATAGTAAATATATTATATTTAAGGGAAATTAATCTAAATAGTAACAGTAAAAGAATTACCTTTCACATTAGCAAGAGAAAGTAGAAGTTACCTCATCATGGTTGAATAGTAAAACTGAAACAGTAAAAACAAGATAAATTACTATACTATTACAGAAAGTAATTACTATTACAGAATGTAATTAAAAATTAATTACAAAACTTAAATTAAAAGAAATTAGAGAGAGAAACTCCCTATTTACATCAAAGAAATGAGAGAGAATGGTGCAACTAAAACTGAATGAAATCTCGAGCTCAATTTATAGACAATTTTTGCGTCCAGCGTCGCGACGCCAATGGCTTCAGTGTAGCGACGCTGGACCTGTTTACTTTGGTCCACGCGGGTTGACCACGCGCATTGTCGGCATAATATCGTGATGACACGTGTCACGCGGTAAAAGTGGTGCAATTGGAAGACGACACGTGGCAGATGGTGATTGGCTGAACTATCGGTCTAATGAACATCTGACAAATGGTACGCGTTTAGGATTGGTCCAATGAGAGATTAACACGTGGAAGCATGTGAGTCACCGGTGATTCGATCCAATGAAAAATCGACACGTGTCACGCGCTTGCTTTGGTCCAATGAGATTTCGACACGTGGTAGACGTCGCATTTTAGCTGATCTCTGTGTGATGATGATGACATGTGGCAAGACGCACGTTAGCATGTCCGGCGCACTTTAGGCGTCGCGACGCTATGAGTCTTGGTGTCGCGACGCGGACAAATTACCAAAATGCCCATTTTCCCAATTTTCACTGTTTTGCTCCAAATCACCTCTAGAATGTCCTGAAACTTTATTTATCTACAAAATAACACAAAACACATCAAAATATTCACAAAGCTCAAGAAACTATACAAAATATTAGGTTAAATGAGTGGGAAAATAGTGATAGATTTACCACTCATCAGGAGGGTAGCATAGATCCACACCCCAAGTTATAGTTCAGTGGCTTGGGGGACGGCGATATGTAATGCCTTAAGACCACTAGTTTCAGGTACATGAGTGGCATGCTTTGGGGGACGGTGATACGTAAACGCCCCAATATCATGGGTTTTCACTCTTTGCTCTAGTTAGGCGTATGGGGGGACGGCGATACGTAACGCCCCCATGCGTCCAGTTTTTCAACAGAAATACAGAGCTTAGTTTTCAGAAACAGTTTTCAGACACAGACTTTCTAAGTTAGTATTCAGAGAAAGATTTTCTAAAAAGACAAGTTTTTAGAAACAACAGATTTGTAAGAAACCTTTTGGAAAGATAAGTTTTTAAAAGATATTCAGACGAGGTTTTTTAGAAATGAGTTTTCGTATAAATTTATTTTTGAATTCTGGTTTAGAATCCAAATGTTTGTATAACCGTATTTGAGCTTCTGACCACTCACTTAGATCATATAACGGTCTAACCCCCCTCCCAGTTTCCTTATTTTACAGGTATTCTCGGAGGACGAGCTCGGGAGGACGAATACTAATGCAGCAGTCACTAGAGTATGAAGTCCATCAGTTCAAGTCAGAAAAAGTGAGTGTCCAGTCATATTCAAGTAAAAGTTATGTAGTAGTCTTGGGTTTTGAGATAGTCATTTTGTATTATTAAGTTTTCAGTTACAGATGTTAAGTTTGTATGATAAACTTTTGAGCTTGGGCTATGATGAGTGGTAAATCTATCACTAATACCCACTCATTTAACCTAATATTTTGTATAATTTCTTGATTTTTTTGAATATTTTGATGTGTTTTGTGTTATTTTGTAGATAAATAAAGTTTCAGGACACTCTGGAGGTGATTTAGGCCAAAACAGTCAAAATTGGACGAAAATGGCATTTTGGTAATTTCTCGAGTCCCGACGCCAAGACCTTCAGCGTCGCGACGCCTAACATGCGCCAAACATTGCTAACGTGCGCCGGGTCCACAAATCAGAATCTGAGAAAAGTTTGACTTTGCAAACGTGCGCCGTGCCACGTGTCACCATCACAACCGATCTGCTACAATGCGCCGTGCCACGTGTCATCATCCTACGGTGCCGACAGTCATCATCGCCACGTGTGCCGCGTGTCACTCCATGTCATTGCCAAGTCATCAGCCACATCACCAGGTTGACCAAGTCAAACTGCCACCTCACCGCCACGTCAGCATCAATAATTGGCTATCTAATCCTTATCTGACACGTGGCTGATAAGAATCTAGCTGACCAATCAGAAGCCGCCACGTGTCACAATAATTGAGTCTCCAACAACCTCGCCACGTGTCACCTTATCATCTTATCCAGAATTTGCAACCGACGAACCAGAGCATGCCACGTCGACAGAAGCTGGCGTAGCGACGCCAAGGGCCTCAGCGTCGCGACGCCGGATGCCTATCCGTGCCTATAAATTGAGCTCGAGATTTCAGTTTTAGATGCACCACTCTCTCTCATCTCTTTGATGTAAAGAGAGAGTTTCTCTCTCTAGTTTCTTTTAGTTTTTAGTTTTTTTAGTTTTTAGTTTTGTAAATAATTTTAATTACGTTTTGTTAATATAGTAATTTACTTTTTTTTTTACTTTTTACAGTTTTTACTATTCACCATGAGGAGGTAACTTCCCCAGCTAGGGTGAAAGGTAATTCTTTTACTGTTACTATTTAGATTAATCTCCCTTAAAAATAATATATTCACTATTTAAAATATTGACTTAAAAAAGATACCGCCAAATTGGTCGGTTGGTAATTTATTTTAATCTGGTTTAAACCTGACTAATAAAGGATACCGCCAGATTGGTCGGTTGGTAATATTATCACAAGTTAATATATTATTTTATGGGAGATATCTAAAATAGTAAATAGTAAAAGTAATTCCTTTTAACTTAGCATTTTATTTTATTTTACTTTTCAGCTTTTACTTTATGTCTTTTACTTTTAAGCATTTTTACTTTATGTCTTTTACTTTTAAGCATTTTTACTTTTAAGTTTGTATTAGCCCTAGTTATGTGTTAGTTATCTGGGGTTGTGATGAATTCTAATATCACCGGTTTATAAGGGGTTATTTTATAGTTTGGGTAATTTAAAGGTTTACTTATTAAGTCTTAAGCTTAATGCTTCTTGTTGTCTGATCACCAATAAGATTGATGTGGTAAACTTAAAATGAACTAGACATAGGGATTTTAAGTTTAAGACCTTAGACTCAATAGTCCACGATCTTCCTTGAGGATAGATAACCCTTTAATTGATTTACTTACATGATAGACATATACCTGTCGGGCGGGGGTAGCCATAATTGGAACTTCAACTTAATGAATCCAGATAATTTGGTTGACATAGACATATGGTTCAATTGGGTTAAACTGGGTATTTGCATCTGACCATCAACAGAGGCTTTTGCATAATTTAATGTTCCAGGTTAGTAAACTGATTTATTACACAAACATGAAATAACCACTTCATCTTTTAAATGATATTAAAATGATTCACATCCCTAGATCTTTGTGTCTTTTGTTATTTTCTTTAGTATTTTCTTTTGTCTTTTTATTTATTTATTTATTTTGCAAAACTACAATCAACCAAATCAATCAAGCAATCATTCTCTTCTCCCTCAATTAGATATCTGTAAATAAATAGATTCAATAATTAATAACAATAGTAGGAATTAAGTCCCCGTGGGATAGATATTTTTATACTACTTGAACGATATGTGCGCTTGCGTTATACGCGTGTGTTTACGTCGTTCAGGCTACGGTCCCACAAATAAGATATATGATTAGAGAAAAGATTATTAGTAACTGTTTATGGTTGGAAAGTCAGAGGCTCAGGGGAATAGTTGAGGATGTTACATAACTTGAGACCAATAATCGATGAGTTACAGACATTATGGAACGTGGGTGTGCATACCTATGATGCAGCTTCTCAGTAGTATTTGCAGATGCATGCCGCATTATTATGGACCATTAATGATTTTCCAGCTTATGGTTCATTATCTTGATGGAGCACTGAGGGATACATGGCATGTCCAGATTGTGCGGGTCAAACACCTTATCAGCAGTTACAGAATAAAATAGGATACACATGGCACATGAGATTTCTTGAGTTGAGTCATCTTTGAAGAAGAAGTAAATTATTCAACGGTCAACCAGAACCTCAGAGTATGCCCAGTCCATTGTCTGAATTTGACATACTTTGCCAACATCAACATCTCAGAGACAGCACACCAGAGAAACATCCTAATAATATAGATAAAAATCTAAAATATCATCCTCAAGAGTTGAATTAGACGTGAAAGTGTATTTTTTTTGAGTTAGAGTATTGGGGGAGTCTGAGTCTACGACATAATTTGGATGTAAAGCATATAGAAAAAACATATTCGAGAGTTTAGTAGGCACACTGTTCAACATTCTGGGTAAGATGAAAAACACTATAAATGCTATATTGGACCTACAAGATCTTAGAAATTACAGTTAATTGCATTTACAGGTCACTCATCAAGGTATTATTAAGCCGCCAACTAGTTACGTGCTAACTCAATCGGAGAGAAAATCATTTTATGATTGGCTGAAAATGGTGAATTTTCCTGATGATTATGCATCGAATATTGGACGTTGGGTCATGGATGATACGATAAGTGAGTTAAAGAATCACGACTGTCATGTGCTTCTTGAGATTCTCCTTCCTGTCGGCATTCGACCTTATCTTCCATCAAATGTATGCGACGTCGTACTTTACTTAAGCCATTTCTACTAAATTTTTGGTTCAGGTACTGCTCTCCATCTATTTTTTCTGACTCAGTATAATAAGACTCCTTGGGAGTTATTTACTATATTTATGAGAATCGTTCTCCCTAGTCCCCTCGTGCTTTTGAGCCTTTACTCCCTTAAGGGTCTCCATTACAATGATGACTTCTGGATTTGGCTCAACTCACCGTGATTTCAAATTATTTTGCCTCATGCTTCTTATCCATGCTCCGTTGAACTCAATGGTTCGGCTGTCTAGCTATCTCGTGGTATGTCTTTTTTGTCTGTTACTCTTCTTTACTTGTTCAAGTCCTTGCTAGGCTCTAAGGTGAGGGGTGAATGCTCGTTTTTGGATGCATATACACCTACTGGGGGTCGGAAATACTGAATACTGAATATAAGAGTTATCGCTCATACTGTCGGAATCTGTGTCGACTACTCTAAGTCTTAAAGTTTCTATTTACATTACTGTCTCAAGTCACATTATCCATATTTCTTCCTGCAGCTTTCTTTATTATTTATTTCCATAGCCTATTCTTCAGTTCCATATCGTGCTTCCAAGGCTAGTGGTAGCTTATTCCCATTGACTACTTCCTAAATCTCTGCTATATGCTCTTGCTATAGGCTATAGCTACGTCGTGAAATCTTACTGTTCACGCTGGTAATCTTTGCTAACTTCCAATTGTCTTCCATCTCATAAATCTACCCTATTAAAACCTTCAAGAATCTCTATTAGCATTGGTCTGATCTATGGGTTTCTGCAGGTTCTACTAACTCATCCTTTTTATCTTAGGTCAGGTTCTTTCTTTTCTATCCCTTGAAACCTCTTTAGTTCTTATCTGGGTGGTCTATCTTTCAGTGCTTTCTTTTCTTACTTAGGATAAATTTTCATCGAACTTCCTTACGATTATCTTTACCTAGACTGGTATAGGGTGGAACATAAATCTACATCTCAACGGGTGTCGGCGTCTTTATTCTAATACTTTGTATCCTGGTAGAGTCTATTACTAATGTAAGGTAAGAATGAGATAGACTCCGTCAGTGCCGTTTCTTTGACTGGTTTAGCTATAGAGTCTGTCAGGGTCGTTTTTTTGACTGGTTTAGCTAAGAGATGAGGATCTAGGTAGTGTTAGAGTTTCTAAGGTTCCCAAGATCAAAATACAAGCATGAAACACAAGTGAATACAACGACGAAGTTGCGGAATACTTACATCGAGCGGTTGAGAGACGATTTGGCAACAAAAACGAACTGAAATTCTGCTCACTGCCCACTGCTCATGTGCGCCCACTGCAGCAGTTTGGTGGTCTGTTTGCGCCATTTTGAACATCAAAAACGAGCTCCAAGCTTCATCAAAACGTTCCCGGCTCATGGGGAAACTTCTCTATCACCTTCGCATTGATCTCGGAGTGTGCTAGCACTCTTGTTTTGCCACAAAACACACTTGCTTCCCTCCATTTTCTTTTCATTTTGTTCGGCAGTTCACTGCCTCTTGAAACCAGAAAATGGCGTGAGAGATGAAGAAGAAGAAGAAGAGAGAGAGGAGGGAAAATGATGTTATACGGTTTTGTGTGTGTAATTTGTGTATCTAATACACATGAATTTCATTTGAAATTCATTTCACACACATTTGGCTTTAATTGCCAACCACACACATCACACATCACATCAAGTCAACTCAATCAAGTTGTCAAGTCACATCACTCAAAGTGACAAGTGATTTGACGCTTGATGCGACTAACGATTTGACGCTTGATTTGACTTACGTGCCGCACTCGAATTCGAAATGCGAATGCGCTCGCAAATAATCTCGGGCTCGGATTCGCTAATTCTAAATTAACGAATTTTCCGTTACGTCGTAATTAAATGATTACGCCTAGCGAAATCACTATTCACGTCGCTAACGAATTAATTCAAAATTAATTCGCTCGCCCGAATTAAAATCTAATTTCAATTCCGCGTCGAAATCCAATTTCCTTTAATATATCGAATATATTAATTAATCGATTAATTCCAAATTAATCTTTCTCTCTCTTTAAATGATATTTTATCCCAGATAAAATATCTCCGCAATTAATCCCAGATTAATTTTCTCTCTCATCATATTAATCCCAGATTAATAAAAGTGTGAGTCATACGTCATCAGTGAATCTTTGGGAAGCGACCCATGAGATCCCGGATATGTTGGCAGTAAATACGGTCGTCGGAGTATCCGAATCACGTACGTACCAAGTATTACGTTCTACCGATTTACGAGACAAGGTCGACTCCTAGCAAAGCACCAAGTCTTCCCAATTCTCCGGACATATTCTTATAAGAATATTAAGATCTGTATCAAGCATAGTATACCATTGTATTGTGTGTATCGGCCCAGTATCGGATAGTCAAGTGATAGGGCTGGGGCTGTGTAAGTGTCTACCCCGTCCGAAGCACATATCGGATATCTGGTAACATAGTCTTTAATCGGATATTCATGACCTGGTCACAAAATCTCGATTGGTTGCGCAACACTCAAGAGCACTAGTACCGTATCCTGCGTGACATCATCTCAATATGACTGAAGTGATACTTCCGTCTTGACATCACACCCAATACACTACGACTCTCTGATAAACCCAGAAGTGGTGTACGCAGAACCGGTTAAAGCCATGTACAACCAAGACCAAAGTCTATCGATTATCGTAAGTATTAGCGATGTAAGTCTCAGGTTAAGACTATACACACCTACCTTGATTTCGGCCTCCCATAGACACATAGTCATAATACAAATGGGATTCCGAAGGGTCTATCCAGAGCGAAGCTGTTTCCCGTACCATCGGTGAAACACGACCTCCTATCGCACTTGCATAAGTATCCAATACTTATATATATGAGAACTATGCCGTTGTGCCCTCACAACGCGCACAAGTGCAATACTAGCCTATTCCGCATTATCGATGTCCTGTCTCGATAATACTCCGGCTAGGGATATTTAATGATTAATCCTTCGTGGATTGATACTGTCTCATATCATTCTCAATCTAGGAACTAATCATATGGACCTCTCTTCATTTATACATCTATGGTGATCTAATCACAAATGATGAGAGTGCAATTTCCTTGTCACATAGTTAATTTGCTACAACAACACAATGATCTATGCAAATAGTGACGCTATGGGTCATTTTGTCCAACATGTAGATTTGGACCTTATTTATCATATTCTTAGATTAAGGCAATTAATCATTTCAGTTTACGACCATCTCTTATTTTTCTGCGGGCCTGGGTTGGGGATCTAAGTCTCCATACATTTATTAGCATTTTTTTTATCTATTGAAACTTTTATGTCTAGTCTTGAGTTCTTGATTCTTTTATCTTTTTGTCTATCCTTTGTTACTCGGGAGACTTACTATCTATAAGAGGTACTTAAGGCTATTGAGTCTCCTTAAGGAATTTTTGATCAAGGATGAAATTTTTTGTGGGAAGGAAGAAATCTTACTGAATTTTACTTCAACATTCTACTCTTGTTCGAGCTTATTCTATTCATTTTAATATTAAAGATTATGTACTTCCTTATTTATCTGTTCTTATATCATTACCTTTCTTTCTAGCTTTTTCTTTCCCTTTCTACTTCCCTAGGTAGGTATCCTAAGAACTTTACTATCTCATTATGTCTCATTACTTTTCTTTGTCTCTGGCTGCTTAAACATCTATGCATCCTTCCTTACTTCTTATAGCTTTCTTTTCCCACTTCTACGAGTAACTATTCTTAGAAATTTACTATCTGTTCTCTCAACTTGTCTTGGACTTCGGCTAATAAGCCAGGATTACTATAGGAGAATCCTTAACTAGAACAAGAATTTTGGTTACTTTTACTAAGAAGTGAATTCATGTAACTGGGGAATTCTTACTGACCCGTTTATGGAGCTTGAGGACGTACTCAAGGATCTGATACTGGAAAGGTAATGCCTCATGTATTAGTACCTCGGGCATACTACGTATACAAGACCCCAGCACTCTGCCCACTGCAGTCACTAACTCCCTAGACCATGCTCTGATACCATCTTTGTAACATCTTCGATCCGGGAGATGCTACCGGCAGGGAATAGGCCGTACTATTCCCTTGAGTTATGAACAACATTGTTACTTTTTTCTTAAACATAATCTCATATAAGTACCATTGCCCAAACCATGAGATAGAATATAAAATAGTACACATACATTCAAAACTCAAGATTACTTATCTTAAAAAAAATCTTTACATGAGTACTTGTACACAACTTTGTTATATAATTATCTAAAACTGGACTATATTAATCTTGACTGAACTCTATCACTGACTCGACCTGGTGGACCAAACCCTCAAGTGACTGCCATCAGTATTCATCCCTTCGAGCTCATCTCTGAGAAAATCTGTAAAACAAAGAAACTGAGAGTGGGGGGTTAGATCGTTTGAACGATCTAAGTAAGTGGACGATTAAAATAAAAACCGATGTGCTTTTATAAAAACTTTTAGTTCTAAAACCGAAACTGTTACCAGATGACCATATTTCTAATAACTCTTTTCTTATCTGAAAACATAACTTTCCTGCAAAACTCTTTGTAAAATTTTTTATATCTGCAAACTCTGATTCTTTTCTGTGTGAAACTATATTTTTTTCTAAAACTTTTTTTTATAAATTTTTCATTTCTGAAAACGGCATTTCTGAACACTTTTTCTCTGAAAAACTATCACTGGAAATCTGTTTCTGGAAAAGCTGATGCATGGAGGCGTTACGTATCACCGTCCCCCCATACGCATAACTAGAGCCATGAGTACAAATCCTTGACATTGGGGCGTTACGTATCGCTGTCCCCCAAAGCATGCCACTACATGTCCCTGAAACTAGTGGAATTGGGGCATTACGTATCACCGTCCCCCAAGCCACTGAACTAGAACAAGAGGTGTGGATCTATGCTACCCTCCAGGCTCTGAATCTAGGATCTAAGGGAATCTGTCATCTATAGTCCTGAACTGCGTGTGCACACGATCTCTGAGTCCGTCAATTTCATATTTGTGTCAAGTTACATACTGAGGTGGATTTTTCCCCCATGCCTCGAAAACATAAGACTCAAGTTCTGAAATCATTCTTTCAAAAAACAAAACTCATCATGTAATGAAACTTATCTTTTAGAAACATGCTCTTCTTTAAAAACAACTAAGATAAAACTTGGCTAACGCCCTAAGTGCTTAAAAAGTAAGTTTGATATCAAAACATATAAGTAAAATCAACTTTGAAAAGGAAGGTCCATTCACTGATTTGAAGTCCTGCTAGCATAATTTCATTTATCGAAGGATTTTTGGGTTCCTGCAATAACCTTTAATGGGAAACATAATTAGAATACATATCGTAGAATATACTTCAAACTATCATCGCTAGATGTAGTTTTTTGTTTGTGTCAATGGTAATTTACGTGTATATCAGATGATAAGAAGTCTTTCAGGTGGTCTCTAATATCCTAAGTAGAAACTGAATTTTGAAGAAAATTTATCCTGGAAAATAGCCACGTGTTGCGATGCCAAGCTTTGCGCATTGCAACGCGCACTCGAGCAGACCAAGACATAGAGCTATTTCTGGTTCACGTCGCAACGCAAATCCATGAGCATCGCGACACTCATGACTCAGAATCAAACTGGGTAATTTTTTCCAGAATGCGTCGCAACGCGAGGTGCATGGTGTGGCATTGCTAGGCCAATTTCAGGGCCTAATATCATCTCTTTCATGTCTAACATGCTCCAAATACACTTCCCACACTTCCACACTAACACTTTTGCAAAAACAACTCCTTAAACTACCACATTTATTCTTCATTCTTCAAAATACTATTACCTTGACATCCTTTATCTCATAAATCTTAACTTAAATTCATTATCTAATATTTCTTAATTCTTGAACATCCTTCAATAAAACCAATTTCTTAGTTTGCTATCTACCTCAATGCAATTATTAGCATTCCAAAAAAACCACCATAACATTATTTTATCAAAATTCTATAACTTAAAATTTGGATCAAGATTATTTACCTTCTTTCTCTTGATTTACTTCACTCCCCAAGCTCTCAATTATTTTCAATCTTCTTCTTAACTTATGGAGGTTTGGTATTAACCTTCTCTTCTTTGCTTCTTCTCCTCTCTTATCTCTTTCTTCTTTTTCTTCTCTTCTTCGTCTTCTTTCTCTCATCCTCACGTCTCTCTCTTTCTCTACAAAATTAAATTGTAGGGATTTAGGAACAGTATTCCCCTTGTAATTTGTATTTTTTTGAAGAAATGTTTAGAAACTTTGAGAAACTTAGAGATTTCTATAGATAGGTCCGAGCACTATTCATCCAGATTTGTTATCTGCATTTTCGACCCGTTTCTGTTTGAATTTGGGAAAATATTTAACGCAGATGTCATAGTTCTTGATCTCAGCTTTCCGATGATATAAAATTTATAAAAATCAGAATTCTTATGAGAAAGTTATTGCCCAAAAACCATAAGCTTTCCGTAGTGGAACATCGTATCATCTCGTATCGAAATCTCAAAGATTTTGCTGACTATTCCCCAAAGTCATTTCATGAGGGTATATATGTCCAAACATAATTTATATTATGTCACACTCGTCCCACAGTGTAACAGTAGTTGAGATTCCCGGTCATTACATGTTGACTTCTACGGAGTGTTGCAATCAGTCATTGAGTTGATATACAGACCCCGACGACGTATAGTGCTATTCGAATGCAAGTGGTTTGACACAAATGTCAAAAAGAAGAGAATTCAATTTATTAATCATTTAACATCAATTAATTTCAATGGTATTGGTACAAGAATGATCCACATATTTTTTGTACCTAATCACGGTCTGTGATATATATGTCTGATCGAAAGCTAGGAAATGGATGAATGGTGGTAGAAAAGTTACAACATAGGGGAATTTGGGACACGCAGGAGAAAGATAGTGTGGGAATTTCAGATGAAGCACAAGTCCCTGACGACTTTAAAGTCCTCAACATATATTTCATTTACCAAATATACAAGTTACTAAAAAAATCACGTTAACTCGAGAAAATACAAAAAAACATTGAGATAATTCTCCATTCTCAAGTTAGCTTGGAAGTAGCAAATCAATAAGAATTCGAAGATGAAGATGAGTTCGAGTCCTTTCAGGAATTCTCAAATGCCGAAGATAATATGACTAATCTAGTTAGTATATGTATAATGGAAGATTAATTTTTATTATATGGAGATATTAAATTTTATGTTGAAGATGATGGTTGTTATTAACATTTAGCGTCGCAACTGTAATCAACGCTAAATATAAACCTTTAGCATTGATTTCAAAGTTGCGAAGTCGATTATAATTTCGACGCTAAAAGTAAAAAATTAAATTTCCCAGAAACAATTGCCCTAATTTTTTGTTAACCGCCATCGTTTTAACGACGAAAATTTCGACGCTAAAAGGAAAAAAGTTTCGACGCCAAAGGGTTTTAAAATCCCCAAATTGGTATCTCTTTTCCATCACTCTCTGCTTCTGCGTGCTTTCTTCTCTTATCCTCTCGGTTCTCTCTCATATTCATGTAAGTGTTTTTTACTTTTGTTTTCATTTTCTGGGTTGTGTTTAGATTTGCATATTTTATAGTATTTTTGTTTTGTTTTCTTCTCTTCTCCTCTCGGTCATTTCATGTTCCCCCCAATTTCCCCCCAATTTCATGATATTTTTCATTCATTTATGCTTGTTATGATTGTGTGTTGTATTTTTGTGGATTCATTTGTGTATCCAGCATAAATTAGAATTAGTAATGTGAAAGAAAGTGGGAGTACGAATGTGGATTCATGATATTTTGTGGATTCATGTGTGTATAGAAGTAATGCACTTGAGGGCTTATTTTTGTGGATTCATGTGTGTATATGAGTAAGAAAGTGGGAGTAAAAATGTGGATTCATTGTATTCTTCTGGAATTCCAGAACAGCAATAGGTGCGTTCTGATAAAGTTGATTTGGGGTTGTGTTCAATAACTGTCGTACCATCCCTCATTACGGATACGTATTTTACGCTTGTCTCATTTTTATTCTTTTGGTTATCTTGAAAAAATCTTGCACTTTATGTTTTAGAGATGGCTTTGCGTAGGTGCTATCTTTACTGAGGTCCATGGAATTGAGCTTTGAGAAAAAAACCCAACAAGAAAGAAGAGAGTATAAAGCTGGTCATGTCATAAAGAGTATAGAGACTGTGATTATAAAGCTTGGGGAAATATTGTTACATTGAAATATTTTGATTCATATTTTGGAGATGGCATCGGGCAATCACAAACGCGCTTCTTCGATTTCATCTACATCTGCAAGGACAGATGCCCCTGCTGGGGTCTCTGCTAGCACAGGTGACTCGAGTACAGCGAAGGGTCAAGGACGCAGCCGTGGCCTGGGTTGGTTATATTGGGAAATCTTTAAGTCCCGAGGATCAAATCAAGCATAGAAACATATGTGAATACTCAAAATAAATAAGGCGGAATCATACTTACAACGATCGGTTGAGGCGATGCAAGGAACAACAAAATCTTCAAGCTTTAAGTCCAAGGTGGCTCACGGCATTGGCATGATTTTGAGCTCCAAAAATTCGGCCATGGAAGTCTTCAAGCTCCAATCTTTGAGTTGTGATTCCATGCTCACGGGTGCGGTTCCCTATCACCTTCGCAAGACTCCTAAAGCGTGCTAGCACTCCGGAAATTTTGCCACAAAATTTCCCTTTGCTCCTCCTTCATCTCACGGTTTTGCAGTGAAAAATAAGGAAGAAAATGCCCCTTGGGCGTGAGCAAGAGAGAGAGAGAAAGAGTGAGAGAGATAAAGTTGGATTTGTGTATCTAATACACTTATAGGAATTTCCAAAAATCAAATACCAAAAAATACTTTCAAAAAGTCAAGACATTAAAGCCATCCAACTACACCCATCAATCAATGAATAGTGACTGGTTGTCAATCACTCAAAGTGACTAGACATCACATCAATTGATTGACTAGTGATTTGACGCTTGATGTGACTTGTGGCCGCACTTGAATTCGAAATGCGAGTGCGTCCGCAAACACTCCCGGGCTCGGGTTCGCTAATTCCAAATTAACGAATTTTCCGTTGCGACAAAATTAAATCTAATTTAATTAAATAACTTTTCCTAGCAAAATTACTATTCACGTCGCTTACGAATTAATTCTAAATTAACTCGTTCGCACGAATTAAAATCTAATTTTAATTCCGCGTCGAAATCCAATTTCGTATAATATATCGAATATATTATTTTATCGATTAATTCCAAATTAATCGTTTTTTCTCTCTTTTAAATGATATTTTATCCCAGATAAAATATCTCCGTAATTAATCCCAGATTAATTTTCTCTCTCATTTAATTAATCCCAGATTAATAAAGTGCGAGTCATACGTCATCGGTGAATCTTCGGGAAGCGACCCATGAGATCCCCGGATATGTTAGAAGCAAATCCGGTCGTCGGACTATCCGAACACGTAAGTACCTAGTACTACGTTTGTACCGATTTACAAGACAAGGTTGGCTTCTAGCAAAGCGCCATGCCTACCCAATTCTCCAGAAATATCCTTACAGGAATATGTGATCTATATCAGGCGTATTATACGTATTATTGCGTGTTTTGATCCAATATCGGATGTCACGTGCAAGGCCTGGGGCTGGAAATGTGTATGCCCCGTACGAAGCACATATCGGATCTCTGGTAACTAGTCTCTATAATCGGATAAACATGACCTAGTCATTTTATCCCGATGACTGCAGTACATAAGAGAACCAGTTCCGTATCCTACGTGATCATCATCTCCACTATGACTGGAGTGATACTTCCATCTCGACATCACACCCAATACACTACGATTCTTAATATACTCAGAAGAGGCGTACACAGAACCGGTTAAAGCCCTGGACAACCAAAACCAAAGTACATTGATTGTCGCAAGTATTAGCGGTGCAAGTCTCAGGTTAAGACCAAATACAGCTACCCTGATTCGGACTTCCATAGACACATAGTCATACTACCAATGGAATTCTGAGGGGTCTATCCAGAGAGAAGCTGTTTCTGTACCATCGGTAAACACAACCTCTTATTACACTTGCATGAGTATCCTATACCCAAATATATGAGAACTATGCCGTTATGCTCCCACAACGCGCACAAGTGTAATACTAGTCTATTCCGCATTATCGATGTCCAATCTCGATAATACTACGACTAGGGATATTTAATGATTAAACCTTCGTGGATTGATACTGTCTCATATCATCTCAATCTGGAACTAATCATAAGGACCTTTTATCATTTATATATCTTGGTAATCTAATTACAAATGATAAAAGAGCAATTTCCTTTGTCATATAGTTAATTTGTTCAACAACACCATGATCTGTAGAAATAGTGACGCTATGGGTCATAACTGTCCAACATGTTAAGCACGTTAAGGCTTACAGACGCATCCGAATAGAGATATCAGATGATAGAGAAAGATAGATCGGGCAATATTCTTCATCATTTATCAATGTCATATGTGCTGCGCTTGGTATAAAGCTCCCCAAAACTACGTTTCTTGGAGAAAGATACCGTGGGAGACAAAAATCAACCAGCTCGTCCCAACACTACTTGTGAGTAAACTTAAGTATTGAGTTTTCGATATATTCTGTTATCATTAAATTAATATTTCAATTTAATTTTTACTTGGTTTCTATTCTTGCAGGAGTGGTTCGACGTGGATCTGACAAAAGTAAACGTTCAGAAGTATCTTGACCACCATATGGGGAAAAGTTATAATGATTATATGACAAAAGTCCTAAAACCGATATTCGACGAATATGGTGTTAGTTTTATTCTAGGTCCCAATATCATCAAACAAGCATAAAAATATGTGTGAAAACAAATCGAAGAAGTCGCGGAATACTCACATCGATCGGTTGAGACGATTTGATGAAGAACAAAACCAAAATTCTGCCTCCAAGGTGCGCCCACTGCATGCAGTCCACTGCTCACGTTTTTCAGTTTTGCTTCATGAATTTGAGCTCCGAATCTTCGTCAAACGATTCCCAGCTCGTGGGTGAGTTTCCCTAACACCTTCGTATAACTCTCGGTGTGCTAGCACTTGGCAATTTTGCCACAAAACTTGCCCAAAATTGCTTCCATTTTCGCCCAAAACAGAAGCAGTTCACTGCCCTTTGGGCGTGAACATGAGGAAGAGAAAGAGAAGAGATTTTGATGTCTTAGGTTAGTTTGAAAATGATATCCAATATCCTTTATATATTTTCCATAAAATATATTAAAGATTTACCAAATAAATCATTTAAAAAATAAATGGTAAATGCTTTTCAAAAACTAACACTATTCCACCAACTTACATCACTCAAAGTGTCAAGTTGCTTTTCAATCAATCAATCACATCAATCAATCAAATTTCACATCACTCAAAGTGACGTTTGATTTGACGCTTGATGTGACGAATGATTTGACGCTTGATGTGACTTGCGTGCCACACTCGAATTCAAAATACGAATGCGCTCGCAATCATTCTCGGGCTCGGTTCGCTAATTCCTAATTAGCGAATTTTCCGTTGTGTCGCAATTAAATGATTACGCCTAGCGAATTCACTATTCACGTCGCTAACGAATTAATTCCAAATTAACTCGTTCGCCTGAATTAAAATCCAATTTTAATTCCGCGTCGAAATCCAATTTCGTTTAATATATCGAATATATTAATTTACCCGATTAATTCCAAATTAACCGTTTTCTCTCTTTAGACGATATTTTATCCCAGATAAAATATCTCCGTAATTAATCCCAGATTAATTTTCTCTCTCATCAAATAATCCCAGATTAATTAAAGTGCGAGTCATACATCATCGGTGAATCATTGGGAAGCGACCCATGAGATCCCCGGATATGTTGGCAGTAAATCGGGTCGTCGACTATCCGAACACGTAAGTACCTCGTACCACGTTTACACCGATTCACAAGACAAGGTTGGCCTCTAGCAAAACGCCATGCCTACCCAATTCTCCGGAAACATGCTTACAGGAATAAATGATCTATATCAGGCGTATTATACATAGTATTGCGTATTTCGATCCAGTATCGGACGATCACGTGCTAAGCCTGGGGCTGGAGTTGTGTCTGCCCCGTACGAAGCACTTGTCGGATGTCTGGTAACTAGTCTCTATAATCGGATATACATGACCTAGTCATAATATCGCGATTGGCCGCGCAGCACTTAAGAGCACTAATATCGTATCCATCGTGACATCATATCCACTATGACTGGAGTGTTTTATCCGTCTTGACATCACACCCAATACTCTACGATTCTCAATATACCCAGTATCGGCGTACACAGGACCTGTTACACCCCTGGACGATCTCAACTCAAGTATATCGATTGTCGTAAGCATTAGCGATGCAAGTCTCAGGTTAAGACCAAATACACCTACCCTGATGTCGGACTTCCATAGACACATAGTCATACTACCAAGGGATTCCAAGGGGGTCCTATCCAGAGCGAAGCTGTTTCCCGTACCATCGGTGAGAAACACAACCTCCTACTACACTTGTATGAGTATCATATACCCAAATATATGAGAACTATGTCGTTGTGCCCTCACAAACGCGCACAAGTGCAATACTAGTCTTTTACGTATTTATCGATGTCCAATCTCGATAATACTCTGACTAGGGATATTTAATGATTTATCCTTCATGGACTGATACTGTCTCATATCATTCTCCGTCCAGGAACAAATCATAGGGACCTCTCATCATTTATACATCTAAGGTGATCTAATCACAAATGATAAGAGTGCAATCTCCTTGCCACATAATTAATTTGTACAACAACACCATGATCTGTACAAATAGAGACGCTATGGGTCATAATTATCCAACAATCTCCCACTGGCCTATAGCCAGTCACCGAGTGTCTTACACCCGAACTATGTACGTTGGCTCAAACTGCTGAGAAAAGCTTTCGTCAGCGGATTTGCATGATTATCGTCTGATGCAATTTATTCGATTATCACATCGCTACGATGTATGATCCGAACGAATCAGATGAGTATCGAAGTATATATCTGGATCGTTGATGAGACCATTAATTCTTTAGCTGTGCTGACGCCTAGCTCAGCCGCTAACAAACTATATCTAATCTAATTAGATTTATTATCGACCCAATGGCTTCTATTGCTGCCTCAGCTGCAGCAATAACCCGCATTTTTGTGTTTATTCGGCAACAGTATCTTGCTTGGAAGATTTCTAGCTCACTGTAACGTATTCAAACTTTATAGTACCGTTGCGACTCAAAGTCGTCTTTGTCGGTTTGGAAACTTGCTACAGTGATCCCAGTCACTTCAAGTTCTCCATCTCCACAGATTAAGACATCATCCTTAGTTCTCTAATATACTAACGGATGTTCTTAACTTCAATCCAGTGACTATCACTCGGATTGGCCTGTTTGTGAATCCATATGCTCAAAGCGTATGAGACACCAGGTCACGTACATTTTTCAATGTACGAGTTCTCGCAGAGTTTTAACAACTTAATCTATCCCAGTAGATCTTTATTCCTAGAATAAAGGTTGTTACTCCTAAGAATTCTACGGAGAATTATCTCGAAAGCCAAGCTTTCGTCGATTATTTTATGGGAATGTCATTTCCAAGAATGACATATATTATCATTATTTTATACAGGACATTCATTGTCAGTGCGCTCCCACTAACCTTCTTATATACACAAGAATTATTTCGTTTTTGAATTAAATCATACACCATTATGATTACATCAAAACGATAATTTAAAGAACCTAATGCTTGCTTCAATCCAAACATGGATCGAATAACCCACAAACCTTGTTTACTGGTTTTAGTACGACAAAATCATCAAGATGTTATAAACATCCTCCAAAAGGTTTCCGTTTAAGGAAAGCGATTTTGATCTTTAACTGACACATTTCATAAATGTACAGTTTCAACAAGCATTATCCAAATGGATTTACCGTGGCAACAGGTAAAAGGTTGAACCGTAGTCAACACAATGTTGATAACGATAGCTTTTCGCAACAAGCCTAGCTTAGTACGTTGGTATGTTGCCATCCATGTATGTCTTCCTTGAAGACTTATACAGTACCAATAGGCACAATGCCTAGCGGTACAGCAACTAGTGTCCAAACATAGTTGGTATACATGGAATACATTTCGGACTCATGGCACTTTGCCATAAAAGGGAGTCGATACCTTGTATCACTACCTCAAACGTAGTCAGTTGGTATTTCTCAATAAGATAGACATCTTTATGAGATGAGATCAGAAACCCATACCCCAGGTTGTTTTTTGATTCTCTCCGATCTACCTGAGTCTTGTGTATTCGAAGATTAATGGTACTGTTTCATCCTTGATGAACTATTTGTGTTCCATTAAGGACTTCGTGCCTTGAACAGTATCACTCCGATTTTCATCGAGTTATACCATCCTCCCACTTACCACTGCATATCGGTATTCCTCTTAGGAAAACCGCATGGTGAGCAACAATCTCATTGTTCTCAAGTGAGATGTATAAGTACTATACTTATGGTTTTTCCTAGGATAACCTACATTTGGCACTTATCCAATTTGGGTTCTAGTTTGGTATCATCAAAACGTATGCCTTGCATTCCCAAATCTATAGGAGTGTGAAACCCTGTTTCTTTCCCGTTTATATCCAATATGAATTCTGTCAAACATATTTTTATGGAACCTTATTCTAAATAAATTTTGTACCGTTAATGCATATCCGTTGAAGGAAATGGTAGCTCAGAGCGACTCATGATAAACCTTATCATGTCCAACAAAATTCGGTTGTACGGACACACCGTCAAACTGTTGTGTCCTATGAGGAGTCCTCATTTGAAATAATACTATACTCTTTCAAGTATCAGTTAAAATTATTGCCTAAGTGTTTTTCATTATGGTCTTACCGTGACGGTATAATACTATAGCCGATCTGTTTGTCTATTTCGTGTCGAAACTCTAGAAGTTTCCAATTTGTGTCTTTCAAAAGAAACACATAACCATAACGTGATGCCACATCCGTTAGGTCA
Source organism: Zanthoxylum bungeanum (assembly GCA_019454045.1). Classification (NCBI taxonomy): domain Eukaryota; kingdom Viridiplantae; phylum Streptophyta; class Magnoliopsida; order Sapindales; family Rutaceae; genus Zanthoxylum; species Zanthoxylum bungeanum. Next base: position 72,708 of record SKCR01050743.1, read on the forward strand.
CGAAATATTCATATCCATTTCTAGCCTTGCTAGATATGGGCCCACTTATTTCACTATGAATAGGGCTTGCAGATCGGTGGCACTTTCACTATTACCAAGTAAATAGTGTTTTAGGTACTTTACCTAATAAACTAGATTTGTAGACTTTATTTGAATAGTCAAATCAGTCCTAGTACCCACTCTTCAAAAGTGTGGATATACGAGTCTTGTTTAATTGTGTCCCAGACAACAATGCCACAAATAAGTCTCTTCTGATCAAATCAGTTAGAGCTATTTATTTTTCATTTTATATGTTTGAGATTTTATTTATATTCAAAATATAAATTCTGTTACTCACATCTAATGTGTTATCTTTATATCATTCTTTATATAATGAAACACTTTAGTGTTCTAGAATATAAAGGTCTATCCGCAACAGATTAAACACTGATTATAAAGATAATGTTTCTAGTCAAACTAGTTACATTATAACATTTCCTAATTTAAGTACATACCCAAAAGGTAGTTCCTAAACTTAGGATTCTACGGTCGAAACAGCGACTTTCGTCCCGTTTCCAATTCACAGATTAATCTCAGCTTGAAGTCAGTATCCTGCTCACAGCAGATTCTGAACATCAATACATATATTTTATGTTCCACACTAAGTATTTTAAAAACCAATTTTAATACTAGTAATAGACATAATATTGACAAACATTCTTAAAGTCAGAGCCTTGCCCTTTCTTTAATTCCTTCATGTCTGCTATATCCAAATGGCAGTTACTTTAGGATATGTCCTTTTATCTTCCCAGAAGATTATAATGATTTTGCCTTTGCCCTTTCCAATATTTCAAGCCTTTGGACAAGCCTTGGGTTTCTAGAATATTGAAGTAAAGTGCGCCTTGCGCTACTAGCCTAATTGCAAAGTTTGACTTTATCTCCTTGAGATTTGTCATTAACTATCCAAGAGTTATTAATTGCAATTTTAATACTTCTTAAATCTAAACATAGATTTATGACAAGTATATCGGATTAAGCACTTTATGTTATCATTACATGAAACTTCCAAAGATCATGCTCTACTATTGCTTAATTCTCGGGCTTAGGCATAATAGGTTATTTTATCAAATAAAGTAACTTATTATTATTTCCAGGACCATCCTGAAATTTAATTCCCAATTTGAAAATTAAATCATTTAAATATTTTAATCCAAGATTATATTTAAATGTCCAATCTTTTAATTTAATATTGATTATAATAGTCCAACCATTTAATCAACGATTTGTGGTACTATATATTATAATGATTATTATAGTCCAACTATACAATCAAATATAATTTAAATTAATTAACCTCAATTACATTGATTACTATAATCCAATTATAAAATCAACTATAAATTGAAATTAATTAATTCAAATATATTGATTACTATAATCCAATTATATAATCAACTATAATACAGTCCAACTGTTTATTAAAACAACAATTTAAATATTAGTCCAACTAACATTTAATTTTATTTGACGAATGATATTTGTATGAGCGCATATGACGAGTAATTGAACAAATATTGCAAATTCAATTCTTGCCTCCCACTATTTTTCGGCGAGCCTCTAACCCTCTGTCGAGTACTCAGGAAACCGTGTTTCCTAGTGGGCTAGGATCCCGTTAAATATCACACAATCTTGACTTTGGCCAACAAATTGTATGATAATTAACTAGGTAGATCTCTAAGATCAATTGGATCCAATCCAATTCCTAGATCCAGTAGGTGGACATCCAAGTCCGAAACATATATCATATATATGCCTACATATCCAATATGTACCCTAACCTTTTTCCTCTGATCAACTAAGCCTTGGCTTTGGCACAACAAACCTAGTGATCCCAGTCAAGCGCGACTCATTGACCATGGAAAGCTTCGTAATCAATGTCAATGGACAAGAAGTGGTCTTGACTTTGGCCAACAAACCACAACTTGGACATGACACCAATATGGAACAAAACTCTCGTGATTCAAACACATCTTCGACGGACAAAGGCCTTGACTTTGGCCAACAAACCAATGCCGTCTCGGATCTTGAGTGAGAATCACTAAATGGAAGGAAAGACACTTAATATTGAGCGAGGGTTTCGCGTGCAATTGGCTACCAATTTATTATCTTTGTTAAGGTCTCATCATCATACACCCTTAAACATGCATTCTAAACACATAATAAAGCGCATATAATAAAATAATAATGATATGCGGATGGATACTTAACACATTGATCCTAGATCAAATCTCTCCCTTTCTCTCTCAAGCTAGCACTTGTATTACTTCTACCGTTACACTACACTTCTAAAGAAACCTCATTTGCATTGAGGGGAATAGGTGAGAAGAGAATACAAAGAGAATAGAGGTGATAAGGCTGGACACGCAGGTCCAATTCAATAAATCGAATTTATTACAAAATTCCAAAATTTCCCCACCCGACTAATATCCATCTGATATACATTATTCATTCTTCACAACCATGTATTCACACAAGCATGTTATCAATCAATCTAATCAAATTAATTAATCTGATAATTAGTGATCATCCAATGTTCAAACAACGATTTGATTTTGCGCAAGTCAAACTCGTTTTTTGCGAATAAGTACTCAAAGTACGAATTCTTGAATTAAATTAAACTATAACATTAAATCCAATTTAATATGTATTTAATACTAACTCACTATTTAATTCCAAATTAAATATCACACTTTATTTAATAAACCTTTTTCGATTTAAATTCCAAATTTAATCGCAACGGGTCTCAAAACCCGATTAACGTCCAACGTCAATTTAATTAAAGTCCAATGGGCTTTTAATTGATTTCTTGAGGCATGGACTTTTGGTCAACTCGGATCAAACCGAAAACCAAAGTCCAATCCGGGAGTTACCCCATAAGCCCAAAAATCAATCTTGGCCCATTAGGCCCAATTAAACTTTAAAGGTTTATAAGTCACATTTGGGCTTTATGGAAGTGGTTTTGGGCCCAATTGGATCCAATCCAATTTGCCTAAACCTAACTTTGTACAACAAAGCCCATTAAGCCTATTTACAACTTTAAAAGCCCAAATCAAATTCAAGCCCAATTAATTAAATCATAAAGTCCAATTTCATAATCTAATTAATTCTAAAGTGTATAACATGATCAATTACCAAATTCAATATTTCCAAAACATTAATTAGTCCAATTAATCATGCTAAACTTCATCATCACATGTCCAACACATAAATGAAAAATCAAACCCATTAACCATGCTTAAAGTCTCGGCAAGGGAGATAATTTTTCCGATTTGAATTCATCCAATTAATTCCACAATCGACATCGAATTAATATCCCGAATGATTTCATACACATCCAATGTCCAAAAAATCAAAATTCCAAGACTAATACGGCTTATACACATTCAGCCAACATGAAGGAATTGGGGATTTTTGTTCAATTCAAAAATTAATCCAATTAATTTCAAATTAACATTATCCAACATCATTACAACTCATCCAATGAATCAAAATGAAAAATTCCAAGAATTCCAAAATACATTACACATTCGGCCAACATGAATTTTTGGGGAAAAATTGATCCAATCATTATTTCATTAAATTGATCCAATCAATCTCTAATTAACATGTTATAAGCATACTCAAACATTCAATTCATTCAAATCATGCTCAAAACAAGTTTACCCAAATTTTAACCCTAAAAGTTTCATGCTTGAACCTAGGCTCTGATACCATTGTTGGTTTTATTCTAGGTCCCAAGATCATCAAACAAGCATAAAAATATGTGTGAAAACAAATCAAAGAAGTCGCGAATACTCACATCGATCGGTTGAGACGATTTGATGAAGAACAAAACCAAAATTCTGCCTCCAAGGTGCGCCCACTGCATGCAGTCCACTGCTCACGTTTTTCAGTTTTGCTTCATGAATTTGAGCTCCGAATCTTCGTCAAACGATTCCCAGCTCATGGGTGAGTTTCCCTAACACCTTCGTATAACTCTCGGTGTGCTAGCACTTGGCAATTTTGCACAAAACTTGCCCAAAATTGCTTCCATTTTCGCCCAAACAGAAGCAGTTCACTGCCCTTTGGGCGTGAACATGAGGAAGAGAAAGAGAAGAGATTTTGATGTGTTAGGTTATTTTGAAAATGATATCCAATATCCTTTATATTTTTTCCATAAAATATATTAAAGATTTACCAAATAAATCATTTAAAAAATAAATGGTAAATTTTTTTCAACTACTAACACTATTCCACAAACTTACGTCACTCAAAGTGTCAAGTTGCTTTTCAATCAATCAATCACATCAATCAATCAAATGTCACATCACTCAAAGTGACGTTTGATTTGACGCTTGATGTGATGAATGATTTGATGCTTGATGTGACTTGCGTGCCGCACTCGAATTCAAAATGCGAATGCGCTCGCAATCATTCTCGGGCTCGGGTTCGCTAATTCCTAATTAGCGAATTTTCCGTTGTGTCGCAATTAAATGATTACGCCTAGCGAATTCACTATTCACGTCGCTAACGAATTAATTCCAAATTAACTCGTTCACCCGAATTAAAATCCAATTTTAATTCCGCGTCGAAATCCAATTTCGTTTAATATATCGAATATATTAATTTACCCGATTAATTCCAAATTAACCGTTTTCTCTCTTTAGACGATATTTTATCCCAGATAAAATATCTCCGTAATTAATCCCAGATTAATTTTCTCTCTCATCAAATTAATCCCAGATTAATTAAAGTGCGAGTCATACATCATCGGTGAATCATTGGGAAGCGACCCATGAGATCCCCGGATATGTTGGCAGTAAATCGGGTCGTCAGACTATCCGAACACGTAAGTACCTCGTACCACGTTTACACCGATTCACAAGACAAGGTTGGCCTCTAGCAAAGCGCCATGCCTACCCAATTCTCCGGAAACATGCTTACAGGAATAAGCGATCTATATCAGGCGTATTATACATAGTATTGCGTATTTCGATCCAGTATCGGACGATCACGTGCTAGGCCTGGGGCTGGAGTTGTGTCTGCCCCGTACGAAGCACTTGTCGGATGTCTGGTAACTAGTCTCTATAATCGGATATACATGACCTAGTCATAATATCGCGATTGGCCGCGCAGCACTTAAGAGCACTAATACCGTATCCATCGTGACATCATATCCACTATGACTGGAGTGATACTTCCGTCTTGACATCACACCCAATACTCTACGATTCTTAATATACCCAGTATCGGCGTACACAGGACCTGTTACACCCCTGGACGATCTCAACTCAAGTATATCGATTGTCGTAAGCATTAGCAGTGCAAGTCTCAGGTTAAGACCAAATACACCTACCCTGATGTCGGACTCCCATAGACACATAGTCATACTACCAATGGGATTCCGAGGGGGTCTATCCAGAGCGAAGCTGTTTCCCGTACCATCGGTGAAACACGACCTCCTACTACACTTGCATGAGTATCCTATACCCAAATATATGAGAACTATGTCGTTGTGCCCTCACAAACGCGCACAAGTGAAATACTAGTCTTTTACGTATTTATCGATGTCCAATCTCGATAATACTCTGACTAGGGATATTTAATGATTTATCCTTCATGGACTGATACTGTCTCATATCATTCTCCGTCCAGGAACAAATCATAGGGACCTCTCATCATTTATACATCTAAAGTGATCTAATAAAAAATGATAAGAGTGCAATCTCCTTGTCACATATTTAATTTGTACAACAACACCATGATCTGTACAAATAGAGACGCTATGGGTCATAATTATCCAACATATGGGTCTTTGGATGCTCCACAACACAAGCCTGATTTTATAGAGGAGCAAGACTGGACATTCTTGTTTAAGCTTTGGTCTAGCGAGAAACAAGAGGTAATTTTTAAAATAATACGAAATTGATAATTCTCTTCGTTTTTGTTACTTACAGTGTTGTTAAATGCAGAATAAATATCACACAAATACGGAGAATCGAAGTCACCTACGTTTTAGCCACCGTGGAGTTTCCAAGCCATTTATCCAACACCTTGCCGAACATTCTGAGGTAAGCTCAAGGAAGGAAAAGCTTGAAGATTTTTGTTGTTCCTCGCATCGCAAAAGCCGATCATTGTAAGTATGATTCCGCCATATTTTTTTTGAGTATTCACGCATGTTTCATTGTTTGAATTGATCTTGGGGTTAGACCTTAGAAACCCAACACTTCTTTCCTTTACTTCCTTAATATTTTGTTTATCTTTGTTTAATTATTTAGAGTTTCTGAGTATGTGTAGTAACTAAACCTCAAATCTGAGGTTGTGATGAAACCCGTATTTATGAACTTATAAATTGATTTTCTTATATTTTGTGTGATGGTTTGGTTTATTTATTGAATCTTATGCTTAATGCTTTCTGTTGCCTAATCACCAATAGGATTGATGTGGTAAACTTAGATGAACTTGACAAAGAAATTTTAGGTTTAGCCTTAGATTCAATAGCACATGATCTCATCTTAGGAATTTCCTCCAGGATTGAAATATACCTGTAGGACGGGTGTAGCCATGATTGGAACTTATTCTTAATGAATTTGAGGTGATTTAGTTACATAGAAATATATTTAATTAATTTAATTTGGATATTTTCACTCGACCATCGAAAAAGGGTTGTAGATATCTTAGTGTTCCAGGTTAATAAACCAGTATATTACACAAATATAAGATAACCAATTCATTTTTAGAATAATACTGTCCCTGACGCATAGATGTCAATCAAGCAGTCACTTTCTGTAAATATTATTTTCCTTGTCTTTAACTAATAAATGTGATTTGTTTTGTTATTTTCTTTTATTTTCTCCGACAGGATCCAGACCTTTTTTACTATCACGATTTATTTTACTGTTTAACTAATAATTGTCATCTGGCAGGTACTAGTGCTATTATTACACACCATTTTCAGGTATTATAAATTCAACTCATCATTGCACTCTTGAAGACATCCAGATTTGTGAAACAAAAATGGAAGCCACTTCAAGAAGATGAGTTGAAAAAATTTGTGTGTTTTGTGGTACTAGTGTTGGCCCTAAGCCACAGTACATAGCGGCAGCGCATGAATTGAGTCGAGTCTTAGCTGAAATAAATATGCACTTAGTATATGGCGGAGGTAATCTTGGACTAATGAGGATCGTTTCAAAAGTTGTACATGAAGGAGGCAGTCAAGTTCTGGAAATCATCCCAAAACCCTTGGCGGAAGCGAATCTGATAGGACCATCAAACGGAGAAGAACTGATCATGCCAGGTATGTCTGAAAGACTGGTTGAAATGATTAACTGTGCTGATGCTTTTATTACTTTGCCAGGTGGCTTGGGTACGTTGGAGGAAGTTGTTACAATACTATCTTGGGCGAACCTGAACATACACCAGAAACCGTTGGACTATTCAATGTTTATGAATTTTATGATTTTCTTTGTGTGTTTCTTGATGATGCCCGGAGAAATAGGTTCATTTCAAAACCTGTAAAAGGTGTCCTTTTTACTGCCAGAATTGACCAAATCTTAGCCTTTGAACCACAAATTGACCCTATCATTTCCAAGATTAACTAGTCTGATAATGATCGTAAGAAACGAAGGATTAATCTGGATCTTAACCCTTAAATTTCTCTTTTAGATGTAGAAATTCAGCTAACCAGGTACTGTTTCTAAACTTCTCTTCTATTTTTAAAACATTGGGGATAATGTCTCATTTAGGTTTGGGGGAGGGGATTAGTTGACTAGTATCTTGTTTTTATTTTGTTATTTTTAGCCTAAATTTTTTGAAAAAAATCAAAAAAATTTTACAAAAAATCAAATTTTTTTTTTAATTTGATTATCATGTGAAATTGGTGTAAGAGATAGCCGAGTAAGGAATTTCCACTCCTGAGACGTATCTCAACCTATTTCGAAACAATTATTTTTTGTTTATTTCCTTTTGAATTATTTAATTTGTGAATTCTCCATAAAACTAACTAAAATGGATCTTCATATACTCAGTTGACAGATATTATCAATATGCATGGTAACATAGGGACATGAGATGTAATTGAAAAGTTTGTAATATTCAGTGCTTTAGTTTAATTGGAGGAAACACCTAAAAAAGCGATGGGATAAAAAAAAACGTCATAGATCCAAGTTATTAAGTCTGTAAGGGTGTTTTAACACCTAGTGCCCTAAAACCAACTGGTTTGGGAGTCACTGGCTTAACACTCGTTACATGGATCGAAGATGTCGCAAAAAAAAATACATTTATATCGGATTTCTGAGTAATTAAATCCGTATGAGTGTCTTAACACCTAGTGCCCTAAAGCCAACTGGTTTAAGAGTCTCTGACCCAAAGCTCGCTACATAGATGGAAGATATTGTATATAAATAAAAACATAGAAAATAAAAAAAAATCGGAAAAATTATTTCATTACTTTAAAAAAGGTGTGAATTCTGAGATAACTTTAGGACAAAAATATTACTCTCTTCTCAACTACACTTGTGACTATTGTGGGCAAAATGAGTTGATTAATATTTTGTTGGCTATGTATATGAAGAATGGTAAAAACAATCGAAGAATTTACTTATTCAGTAATCTAGAAAGAAATAAAACAATTATTAACTTGGATAAGAAGTTTCACCTGTTTAGTCACTAACTTCTTTATTCTCTTTTCTCTTGTATTTTTGCTTTTGTGTGCATTAGTTTTACTATCTTTTTACTTTTATCAAACATTTGTATGTATCATTGCTGTAAGCTTTCACGAGACTACAACTCGTCCACTAGGGACACCTAGGGGTTTAAAGGCTTGTTGGATATGATAAATGCAACCGTGATCCCCACGAAAGTGTCTTAGTTTAATTTTAATTATTTCTTGTATTTTATTTTGTTTTTTTGCTCGAGGATTAATAAAATGTTAGGTTTGGGGGTGTGATGAGCAGAAAATATATCAATATTTATCTCCAATTTTACTTAATATTTTGTTTAGTTTCTCGGGTTTGATGAACGTTTTGATGTGTTTTAGTTTATTTTGCAGATAAAATAATATTGGGACTCAATGGAATCATTTAGGACGAAGTGTGGGTCAGATAAGGGCAAATATTGGACTTGACATATTAATTTTGGAGATTGGAAATTTGAAAGGGCGTTCTATCGAAGTACAATTTCGGAAATTCCAGTTTTGTGCAATTGTCATATTTTGGGAATAACCTTTTACTCCGATATCCGATTGAGCTGATTCAAGTTCCAGATTAAAGACGACTCAACGATCTACAACTTGGAAGAACAAAATAATTTCGAATTCTGAATATTTCATGACCGAAATTGATAAAACAATCCATAGTGTGTTATGTGTAATTATTAAAATCATTTGCAAAGAAAAAAATTAAAAAAATAAATAAAAAGTAAAAATAGTCAAACTCCCACCAAATATGATAGCAATTAGTGGAGCAATTAATAATGGAATTGGTGGAGGTAAAATTTTACCTATAAATATCAAGCCATTTCATTTGTAAATTCATACCTTCTTCTATGTAATTCCTTAAGAATACTAAGAAGATTGTATCTTGCTTGTTTATTTACAGCTTTCAGTATTTAATTTCAGCTTTCACACTTTATTTTCTTTACTTTTCAGTCTTTACTTTCTGCAATTTACTTTTACGTATAGTACTTTCTTTCTTTACTTTTCAACAATTTACTTTTCAGTAATGAGGAGGTAACTCCCCTTGTTAGGGTAAAAGGTAAAACTTTTAGTACTAATATTTAGATGAATCTCCCATAAATATAATATATAAACTAGTTAAACGTGTGATTTAATGAGAGAATACCGCCTTATGGTCGGTTGGTAAATATTGAAATTGGTTTTAACCTGACTAAATTGGATACCGCCTGATTGGTCGGTTGATAATTAATTATTAATTTGACTTAATCTGGATACTGCCTATATGGCTGGTTGGTAATTATCATGCAAAGTTAATATATTATATTAGGGAGATATCTAAAATAGAAGTAATAAAAGTAGATCCTTTTACCTCAGTATTTTCTTTTATTGTACTTTTACTTTATTTACTTTTCAGCAATTTACTTTTAGCATTTACTTTTCAACAATTTACTTTTCAGCATTTACTTTTCAGCATTTAATTTTCAGTATTTAATTTTCAGCATTTACTTTTCGTCATTTACTTTCAGTATTTAATTTCCAGCAAATTTACTTCATGTCTTTTATTTTATTTAAGCTTTTACTGCCCGTAAATATGTGTCGTAACTAAGTCAATTATATGGGGCTGTGATGAATTCCAATATCACCGATTAATAATGGGTTATTTTATGGTTTGGGTAATATAAAGGTTTATTTATTGAGCCTTAGTCTTAATGCTTCTTGTTAACTGGCCATTAATAAGATTGATTTGGTAAACTTGAAATGAACTTGGAAAAGGGATTTTAGGTTTAAACCCTAGACTCAATAGCCCACGATCTTCCTTGAGGATAGATAACCCTTTAATAGATTTCCTTACAGGATAGGAATATAACTGTCGGGCGGAGGTAGCCATAATTGGAACTTAATCTTAATGAATTCAGATAACTTGGTTGACATAGGAATATGATTAATTAAGTTACACTGGGTGTTTGTATCTGACCATCGGAAGATGCTTTTGCATAATTTCGTGTTCCAAGTTAATAAACCGATATATTACACAAAATAAAATAACCACTTCATCTTTTAAAACGATATTAGAAAGATTCACAACCCTGGATAGTTTAATAATATTGAATTTTCCTCAATTTCCTTTTGCATAATTTTATTTTTTGTTTTAAGTTTAAAGTCACCACCCAATCAAACAATCAATCCATTAGATACTTGTAAAAATTTGACTTCATTAATTAATAGGTTAGGTATTAAGTTCTCGTGGGATCGATATTTTTTATACTACTTGAACGATACGTGCGCTTGCGTTATAAACCTGTGATTACGCCGGTCAAATAACTATAATGAAAATCAACTAACGCCCTAAAGCGTAAAAAGAATAAGTCTGATATAAAAAAAATAATAAAATGAAAATCAATTTTAAGGAAATAGTGAGCACTCAATGTTTGGAGTCTGGCCGCCACTACTTCTTTTAATGGAAGAAGATTGCATTTCCTGCTGACTATTTATAGTTCAGAAACTTGGTCAGAATTTAAATCATAGGATATGCATTCGAGATTATTATCACTATACGACATATTATGCTTGTGGCATGATACAATGTGTGTGTACCAGCTGATACGAGATTCATCGGATGGTCTGTAACGTTCTAGGATGAATTTGGAAATGACAACAATTGATTCTGAAAATTAACCTCGCGTCGCGACGCAAGAACCTTGGCGTCGCGACGCGCTCGAACCAGAACTGGGTAGTGATCATTTTGAATCTGCGTCGCGACGAAAACTTGTTGGCGTCGCGACGTGAGCTCGATAAAATGAACATAGAGCAACTCTTCAGGACGTGTCGTGATTCAGAGTCTCTTGTGTCTCGAGCTGGCCCAAAATCAGGGCTAATTTTCCACTCTTACTTTAACCATGCTCAATGCAATCCCCACCTTCACACACACATCCACATAGGCAATCCCTTAAACTACAATATCCATACACAAAGGCCATTCTTAATCCCCAACAATCACCAAATATAATTTCCAAATTCATCAATATATAAAAATTGAACAATGGCTATAACTGTTATCAACTCTCAAATACATTAATCCATATTTTATTATCTCCTAATGCATGAACCCCAACAAATTACCATCAAAGCATCAAAAAAATATTTCTTCCACAAGCTAATAATTTCGGCCCTCATATACATTTTTCATCTTAGATTTATTTCCACCACACTTGGGCATAATTCATTCTAAACAACTTCATAAACATGCCTTATGACTCAATTTCTAGCCCAACCTTCTAAATCAACAAAGCCCCAAATCATAGGGTTTTTAAGCATGAAAAGTAAATAGAGAATAAATGCCCATGTTCCAAATTAAGAAGAAGGGAGAAGAAAAATAAGCTTATTTGACCAAGAGATCTTGAAATTTCATCACTTTCCTTCAAACGTTTCCATGAGAAATGAAGAAAATGGAAGAGCTTCTTTGCCATCAAGACTCATGATTTTGGCCTCCTAAAGAGGTGAATGAATAGTAGTCTATTTATAGAAGAAGGTGGATGATTTTTGTAATCAAATGGGTGGCCAAGAGTGTGCCACATCACCCCTTTCTAGACTTCACTCGAAATCTACTATAGCAGCCACAAATTTCTCGGTTTTTAACCTATTTTAGTTTCGAATTTGGGAAAATGGCCAACGCAAAAGTTGTAGTTTTTTCGGTCCTAACTTTCTGAAGATATATAATTCATGAGAATCGGAGATCGTATGAAAAAGTAACACCCTGATTACTAAAGGCTGCTTGGGATGGGACGCATGGAAAGTACCGAATCGGAACTGCAAGAAATTAACCAAATGTCCCAAAAGTCATTTTTTGAGAATGCACTTGTGCAAATATGATTATATCAAATATAGTGTCATTCAAAACTTAACAAATGTTAACCTCTGATATGGATAGGTCGCCAGGATTACCAAATGTTACAAATTCTTCCCCACTTAAATATGATTATTCCTCGAATCCTCTGTAAAATTGGTCTTCTCGAATCTGTCTAGACTTGATATTCTTGGTACTGAATATCTTGTCGCAATTTATATGTTCATATGCTATTCTCTTTAGTTACCAACTTTTAACTAACTACCACTTATAACTCACCCGCTTCAACAACTATAAACATAATTTCCTGACGACTTTCCATAAGTTTTCATTATGTCATAAGAAAATAGAATTATCATCCTGGATCTGGATGACTTGTCTTGGAAGTCCTAGTTAAGGTTGTATTCTTTTTCTGTTTGCTTAGACTCTTATCTTTGCTGCAAACTATTTCACCTTATCCGGGTTCACTACAATTTAGTAACCAAGACCTTCGTCAAACTATTCGTTAACTCCTTAGCTAATAAGTATGTATTACTCTTCTTCTATTTCATTATCTATTTCATACATAATATCTCTTGGATTATTGATTATGTGGTAACTCTCTGTCTTCGTTTCGTAAAATTTCTGTTGAGTACTCAACACTGCTGCCAAGTTATAACTATTGTGATTCGTCCAAGAACCTTATTCCTAGATCTCCTGTTAGACTTACCATCCTCATACTCGAGTATCTACGCGGGTTACTAGTTCTGAGTTGGTATTAGGTTCACGGTATGTCACCTCATACACTTTAGTTCTTGATAACTTGAACTTCCTATATCCGTCACTAGAGGAGATATACTTAAGAGTTTTCTTATTGAGAACTCAATTCTCTTCTTAACTCGTTATGTATAATCATAGAACTAGGCTGCTCGATCCCTTCTTAAGGGTCTTTTATCTTTAAAAATACGTGAGCCTCCTATATTTTGTTTCTTCACTTTTGTCTTGACTCTGGAATATATATACATGTAAGGCTGCTTATTGGTTCAGTTCCACAAGTTTTCTTGTCCCTGCCTGTCCTTAAAGCTTAGGACCTCATTGTGTAGGGTTAAATTCTTCATGTATTTTTTATTTACTAGTGTTATCTACCGTATAGCTTTTGTACTAAAGAAATTAATCATGGGTAGATTCTTTGAGACCCTTCTCAATTGGATAATGACTTAGAAATAAGGTTCCTAAGCTTAGCTTAATTGTATACATACTTCTGCTTAAACTATATTCCCTGTTATTGACATCGACGCTAACGACTCGGGTCTAGCTATAATTTATATCTTATTCGTACTTTTACTTCCGTGTCTCTATAACTTTGATTACGGTGCTTCACACTACTTGCTCTCTCCCTGGTTACATTCTTGGATATCTCCATTTGTTGCTTTCATAGTATTGCTTTGCCAAATGGCTGTAATCGGATATATGCAGATATAGTCAAACTTATAAATCTCATATTTAGCCGATGATCGTGTGCGTGTAAAACACTTTTATAACTCACCACTGCATTGAATGCCAATTTGTAGTAAACTTATCTTCTCGATTCCGTACTATACTACACATCTGCCAAACCACCCATACGCCTATGGCTAAGGTCGTCTCAAACCCGTGGTGGTCTGGTTAACTTAACTATGGCTAGTTATTTCTTATAAATTATAAGAGCTGAAAAGTAATAAATCTTGGTTTCATTCCAATGCTGAGAAATCTTGTGTTACGCACTTTTATCCTCATTTATAATGTATTCACTCCTACCATCGTCGCACTTCGACAGTCCCACTTCTAAATCTTTTACTTATTGACCTTTTCATCTTCTGTTCTATATCTGAAAATCCTGTGGTATATATCTATGTCTCTTTATTGAACGATATCACCTGTTACATGACCCCATGTCATGTTTAACGCTGTTCTTTTTGCATCTCGTCACTGTTTAACTAGTACTTCTTCTCTTCACTGCTTCATCTAATTACTTCTCTTCTAGATCTCCCACTTAGAGCTATTTCCTTTTTCTATTCTGTTTTGGTACTGTATCTAAAGGCTTAATGTTTTAGTCTTCTTCCGCTATACATTCACTTGTTTCTGGGAGTATCTTGAGATGAACTTCGTGGTCCATCTTGCTGCTGCTGTCTAACGAGGATTGGGAGGGTGAAGTTATCCTGGACTCTTCTGGTTATGTTGTTCTCACCAGCTACCCGTGTTGTAGTTGTTTGACTCTCTTGTTTACATATCTGGTGTTGACTTTCAAACTAAGGTACTTTTACTAAAAACTATCTAATTTACCTCCTTATGCTTTATTCATAGTTTATCTTCTGCTATTTGTCATATACCTCTTACTAAGAACCTCCATAAGCTTACTTGACCAAGAGATCTTGAAATTTCAATAAGAAGAATAGATGCCATTGTTCCATTAAGAAGAATAGAGAAGAAAAATAAGCTTACTTGACCAAGAGATCTTGAAATTTCATCACTTTCCTTCAAACTTTTCCATGAGAAATGAAGAAAATTGAAGAGCTTCTTTGCCAATAAAGACTCACGATTTTGGCCTCCTAAAAGAGGTGAATGAATAGTTATCTATTTATAGAAGAATGTGGATGATTTTTGTAATCAAATGGGTGGCCAAGAGTGTGCACATCACCCCTTTCTAGACTTCACTCGAAATCTACTGTAGCAGCCGCATAATTCTCCATTTTTTACCCATTTTGGTTTCGAATTTGGGAAAATGTCCAACACAAAAGATGAAGCTCTCGGTCATAGCTTTCCAATAATATAGAATTCATAAAAATAGGAGATCATATGAAAAAGGTACACCCTGATTACTAAGGGCTGCTCGGGATGGGACGAAACTAAGTACCGCATCAGAACTGCAAGAAATTTTCCGAATGTCCCAAAAGTCATTTTATGAGAATGCACTTACTCGAATATGATTTATATCAAATATAATTTCATTCAAAACTTAACAAATGTTGGCCTCAGATAATGTACAGGTCGCCAAGATTACCAGATGTTACAAGTAAATATTCATAAACATTTATTTAAGCATACACATATTTAGTTAATTAATTAATTATTTCCAAAATAAAATATATTTAGTTAATTAACTAATCTACATATATGCATCATAAACAATAAACACAACGTATATAATAAAGATAATTATAAAAAAATAAAACCATAATTTTTTAGAAATATTAAACTTAAATTATTTAAACGAGAGTACTCATTCAAATATAAGGAAAAATAAAGAGAGAGGATATAAAATTTACTTTATGAAAAATTAGAGTTCTGTTGAAAATTTGTAGGAAATGTGTGAATAAACTTGCAGATGAGAGAATAAAATTACAGAGGAAAGAAATAGCAGAAGGGGGAAGAAATATTGGTGGTTCTGTATTTTAATATAACTTTAGCGTCCAATAAAAGGAATTCGACGCTAAAAAGATAATATTTAGCATCGAAATTAAATTTCAACGCTGGAGGTAACGAGATTGTCGGTGGTATTGTCAGAAACCTTTAACGTCGACATTCTAATCGACGCTTAAATGTTAATTTTTAACATCGAATTATTTTAATTCGACACTACAAGTTGTATTTTTAGCGTCGAAAGGTAAGGGAATTGACGAAAAACCTTTAGCGTCGACATGTATTCGACGCTAAAAGTATAACTTTTAACGTCGTATTGGAAATTCGATGCTAAAAGTTTACCCTTTTACGTTGAAAAATTCATTCGACGCTAAAAGTTTACTATTTTGCGTCGAATAATCAAATCGGTACTAAAAGTAATTATTAGCGTCTAAAATTATGTCGACGCTAACGTTTGGACGCTAAATGTCCATTTTCTTGTAGTGTGAGAAATATATAAATGGTTAGACATTTTTGTTTCAATTGAAATGTTGGAAGTCTGGTCTTGCAAGTTTCCACGTACCTATTGTTACCCTGTAAAAAATAGTTTTTTCTCAGTAAGATTTATAAAGATGTACCCAAATATTTGCGGCTTAGCAAAACCCCAGTTTTTGGGGTTTCTGCTGCTGCAAAACATAGTTTTTTGGGTTTCCGCTGTTGACATGATATTTTTCAACCTTTAAGATTTTAGAACCCAACTTCTGTTCTTTTTTTCCCTCTCAGTCGGTGTCTGTTGGTTTGTATCCTAAACTATAATAAATTAATATTCACAACTCCCAATTCTTTATTTTAGTTTTCATATTTCATTATTAAATTTTCTTTTTAGGGTTTTAGTCAATGCTTTTGTCTCTCGTTTGGCTTTAGAACTTAAGCCTCAAGTAAATCAAAGCCATATGAAGAAAATGTATGGTAATCTTATACCAGATTCAATGAATGAAATGGTTTTTTTCCTTTCAGAGTTATCACATTCTCTGGATTTATTGTTGGAAAAACGTATTGTAGCTGGCAACGTATGCCTTTCTTATTATGTGCATTTATTTGGTTTTTATTTTCATAGTGTTATAATCCATATCTGTTATTGCATGTTTATTTGGTGAATTCAAATTAGGATATTACAAAAGAAGCCAAATAAGGTATTTCATGATGAATAGAGAGTGGATTAATCATAAATGAATAACAGATAAGCGAACTCCAGAATATAAAAATGGTATTAATGAGTTTCTTAATTTTGCATTTAATAGGGTGGGAAGCAATGGAAAAATAAGATGTCCATGCTACAACTATTTGAATTATATTTTCCATGACAAAGATATGGTTTTCACTCATTTGATTGTTTATGGGATATTAAAAGACTATACAATTTGGTCTTTACATGGAGAAGATAGTGAAGATAATGAAGTAAATGAAGATTCTGATGGGGATGCAGATTTTGATGGATTTGATGAGACAGTTCCTTTAGTCCATGATATAACAAATGTAAGATTTTTAATTTCAATGAAGGTTTTGCTGAAGTGGATTGTGATAGTATGGAAAATGACCATGTACATGAAACGTTTACTAGATTGATGGAAGATGTCGAGTAAGAGTTATTTCATGGTTGTAAAAGTTTCTCAAAGTTGGAATTTATTGTTCATATTCTCCATTTAAAATGCATCAACGAATAAAGTGATAAATCTCTAACTATGGTGCTTGGCCTTTTGCGAAAAGTCTTCATTCATGATGAAAAATTTCCAAGAAATTCATATGAAGCAAAAAAGTACACACATGATTTAGGTTTGAATTATACTAAGATTGATGTTTGTAATAATGATTACATACTATATCAAAAATAATATGCTAATTTTCAGAGTTGCCCGGGTATATGGATGCTCAAGGTTGAAAAATGGTGGCTATGGAAGTGAAAATGGTAATCTTAGTGATTGTTCAAGTAAGGGAAAAAAATTCCACTAAACATCTTGCGTCATTTTCCATTAATACCAAGACTTCAAAGATTTTACATGTCTTCAAAGCGAGCATCCTATATGCGGTGGCATAAGGAGAAACGCTCTGATGATGGGGTTCTGAGACATACATCTGATTCTAAGGCTGGGAAATCTTTTGATGAGGTGCATCCTGACTTCTGTTTGGATTCCCGAAATGTAAGGCTTGGTCTATCTTCAGATGGGTTTAACCCATTTGGAAATTTAAGCATTTCTTATAGCACATGGCATATGATATTAGTTCCATATAATTTACCACCTTGGATGTGACTTTTTCACATGCTTTCTTTGCTAATTCCTATTCCAAAGGCTCCTGGAAATGACATTGATATTTATTTAGATCCTTTAATCGATGAATTACAAGAGTTGTGGGATGTTGGGGTTGAAACATATGACTCTTATATTGCTTATAATTTCAAATTACGAGTTGCATTATTATGGACCATTAATGATTTTCCCGCATATGAAAATTTATCTGGGCGGAGTACTAAAGGAACCCTTGCTTGTCCATCTTACAATGTTGATACATGCTCCCAATCGTTAACACATGGTTACAAATTTTGTTACATGGGACATCATAGATTTATTGAAGTTGATCATAAGTGGAGGTTTGACAAAAAAAAAAAATTTTGATGGGTTAATTGATGACCGTTATCCTCCTAAGAATCTTTCAGGTGATTATATTCTTGACCAACTGAATGGTTGTGTTAATGTAACATTTGGCAAGGATAATGGTAAAAGAAAACGTAGTGACCCTTCTTTGATATATAATTGGAAGAAGAAAATCATATTTTTCCGATTGCCCTATTGGAGCAAGCTCTTAATACGTCACAACTTAGATGTCATGCATATTGAGAAAAATATTTTTGATAATATTTTGGGAATAATAATGGGAGTAGTCGGAAAAAATAAAGATAATGTGAATTCTCGTCTGGACTTAG
Organism: Zanthoxylum bungeanum; assembly: GCA_019454045.1. NCBI lineage: Eukaryota > Viridiplantae > Streptophyta > Magnoliopsida > Sapindales > Rutaceae > Zanthoxylum > Zanthoxylum bungeanum. The sequence goes on from SKCR01050743.1 coordinate 91,581, forward strand.
AGGAGTTATGAATCTTTAAGGATTTGCATCTTGATGAATATAATAGTAGATTACAAATTCCAACATCTACTTTTGCATTGAATTTGAAAAGGAAGAGAAAATTTTATGACTTTTTTGCTAGTTTGAAAGTTCTAGAAGGATACTCTTCTAATTTTGCTCGATGTGTAAATCAGAGTGAGGGTAGAATTTTTGGCATGAAAAGTCATGATTGTCATGTGTTTATGCAAGATTTAATCGTGTCGACTTTCTGTGGAATCTTACCGATAGATGTTTATGAGCCTTTAGTTGAAATGAGGATGTTCTTCAAGTAATTTTGCTCAAAGGCTTTAAGGGTGGATGTGTTGGAAAGCTTAGAATACAACATTGCAAAAATCCTTTGCAAGCTTGAGCGAGTATTCCCTCTATCGTTTTTTGATATTATGGTGCACTTGTGTATTCATTTACCAAATGAAGCAATGGTAGCTGGGCCTATACAATATAGATGGATTTTTCCTTTTGAAATTTATATAAGCATATCTACTTTGATATATATATTTTCTTTATATTCCATATTCAGGATGGGTTGTAAAACTTTATGTTTATTTTTGAAATAGGGAAATGAGAAAATTTAAAGGTTATGTGCGTAATAAAGCTCATCCGAAAGGATCAATAGCTGAGGGTTATATAGCAGATAAGTGTATGAATTTTTGCTCTAGATATTTGGGTAGGGCGGAAACAAGATTCTCACGTAGAGATAGAAACTATGATGGCGGTGAAGTACATCAATCAGAGTTGTTGATCTTCTCAAAGACTGGAAAACCCTTAAGTAAAGGGGCCATTAAGGAATTGAGTTTTCAATACTGGAAACGCACTCACTTATATATTTTGAGGAATTATGAGGAGGTCCAACCTTACATAAAGTAAGTTATTTTAACTAACTTAAAAATATTAGTGTTTGTTAGTGTATTAAACATTGTATTGATAGTATTTATTTATTTTAAATGAATAGGGAGTATGAATGTGATAATCATAAAGAAAAAGTTTAATTTATAAAGTGGTTTGACAATAAGGTAAGTATACAATAATATTATCAATTATCAATGACATGATAAAGAAATTGCTTTTACAATAACCTATTATGTTACTCTTTTGTGTAATAGATTATAGATTTAAGGGCCAACTGTGATAATAGAGTAAACAAAGAACTTTTATCTTTGGCACAAGGTCCGATTAGAAGGATTTATTCTTATAAAGGTTACATTGTTAATGGCTTTAGTTTCAGTACAAAGAAGCATGCTGACAAACGTAAAACCCAAATAGTGGAGTGGTTGTGAATGTGGATGTCAATAGTGGGGAGAAAGACTATCTTGGATTAGTAAGAGACATTGTTTAATTAGATTATCCTGGTCCTAATAAAATTATACTTTTTCAATGTGATTGATACGATGTATACATTGAGCAAAATGGTATAAAGAAGGAGCTGAATGGGGTTATCACAATTAATATCACACGTTTTTTACAAACCAATGATCCATTTGTTTTGGGTAACCAAGTTGAGCATGTGTATTATTTACTAGATCAACTTGACTCTAATTGGCGAATAGAGTAAAAACAATTCCTCGTAACTACTATGATATGGCTTTTGATAAAAATTGGTGATGATAATGAACCATATTGGGATGTTGGAGAGCCTAGTTTAGTGAATTATTCCTATTATAGTGTGGTTGATGCAGATGATGAGGAGATGCCATTAGTAAGGGTTTATATAGATCCAAGAACTGTGGATAGAAATGATGTGAACAAACTTACTGTTTGTAGTTCTTAAGAAGAAGATGATGATGACGACGACGACGTGGACTCCATAAGTTATAACTCTAGTGAATGAACATTTTGATATGGTAAATATTTTTATATGAATATTTGTAATACATTGTATTATGTCATTTATTGTGATTTTGTTGTTTCTATACAAATACCAAATGATAATCCTTACGTTTCCTTGTATTTTTCATAGATTCAATGGCAACTCAAGTGGAATCCTCATATTCTATTCAGGTATATCCACAATCCGAAATAGAAGTGGGTATGTTAGTATTGTTTAAACTTATATAGTTGAAATATCTACATTGTATTTACTACATAGTTTGTTTTTAGGTAAAATAAACGCATGGGGAAAGACTCGTGGTGTGAAATGGAAACGTAAAAGAGATGAAAAATCTGAACAAGTGGTTGTGGATATACCTGAATGTCTTCTGAGGATAGTTGGTGATAATGCCCAACAATTTATAACAGAGACGAGTTATATAGTGAAGCAATATTGTCTCATTAATGTCAATAAATGGTGTGATATAAATTTAAGCATCAGGAAAAGCTCATGGAGAAAATGAAGGTTAAATACACTTGACTCTATTTGTGTAAGCAAATGGTTGTATAAATATTTATTATTTAACATTTGTAATGGTTTATATATGATGTGATATAGGAAATATTTATGCTTCCTAAGAGTGGTTATGTGGATCGTGTTGTTTGGAGTGTTTTGATGAAAATGTATCGAAATTGGGGATTTGGAATAATGAGAGATTATTATTTGAAATACAAAATTGATAATGAGCGTTTAAATACAAAACCAAGTTTTCTGGGTTTCTGCTACTGTAAAATTCTGTTTTTGGATTTCTACTTCTTTATTTCAGAGAGTTGGATTTTTATTTTCCTCACATGTTATTAATATAAAATTTCCAATGTAGCATATCAGTGAAGTGAATTCTGCCGATAAGGAAAAATAAAAGATGTTTGCTTGCATAGGTACTAAGTCTATTGCAAGAATTGCGTACGAAATGGTAAAATTTTATTGTCAGTAGGTATGTTATTTTATTTCTTTCTATTGATATTATTTTATTGTATTTTACATTATCTTATCCAACTCATAGAGAATCACGACAAGTACCATAGAAAAAATTGCAGAACCAACATAATATCTTAGACTTTTTGCCCAAGAAAGAAAGAAAACAGATGGCAGTTTGGTGGATAAAGAGGATGGAGAAGCTTATCAAAAGTTGTGGGAATTGCATGAAACACAATTGGAATGGAATGAAGTTGACACACTTAGAACCCAAGAGGCTTTCATAATTGTTCTTGGGCATAGATCAGGATACCAAAGAGGTATGGGAGAGGCCCTCTCCCTTTGAAAAGTGTAAATCATGGAGGGTAATAAAATCATCATAGTGTGACGAATGAATAGATAACTACTCGAATTCAACCTGAGGTTGAGGAGAAAGTGGCTAACTTTTATCTAAAAAAAAGATCTTGAACTTCGAGTTACACTTAGTGGAGAGATAGAGGCCTTGTTGCGTGAGGAGCTACGCATTGAAATGAAGAAAGATTTGCAATGGTTGATGAAAGAAGAGCTAGCCTCTTCGCGGTAGAGTCATCATCCGCCAGTAAGTAATGAGATATTTATACAAAGATATTTATACAGTCTTGTATTTTGAAATATTTGCTCAATAAATTTACAGTCTAGTTCATCTTCTTCAATGTCTTTTGATGAGAAGAAATCAATCCCAAATGATGTTGGTCCAACTCAATGTGATATTGTAAGTTATGTTTTGATTAACAAAATGGCGAAAATGTCTTTAAAACATATTTGATGGTTATATTTGTAGGAGTTGTACAGTTGCTTGATATGTAATGTTGCGGTGAAAGGCGCACAAGAATATATGTCTCATATACGTGGAGTGCAACGTGAGTCACATATACTTATTTTTTAATCAAATATATTTGTGATGCCTATAACACTATTATTGCAGAATTTACATTTATATTATACAGATCAAAAGGCTTTGAATAAAGCAGTTACAGGATCAAGTCCAACAATAACTTTACAGAGAAAAGTGAGTTGATACCAAATTTTAAGATTTCAAAGTAAAGTGGTTTGGTTTTAATTTTTTTTTAAACTTAACCTCATAACGGTGAAGATAGGAAGAAAAGATTGAAATCACATCAAATCGGTTTCAGATTAGATATTTCGAAAACATTTATGTGACTTTTGTTCCATATATTTTTCATAAATATCAGGTAATTTGAAACATTGTTTCAAAATATCAACTCAAATTGACTTTAATTTTATTTCTTGAATTTTTCTCATTTCTTCAGTTTTAATTTTTTAACATATAATTAGTTTTTGTTTATCTATTATATTAGATTAATATACACTGATATAATTATTTTCATACAAATGCAGGTAACAATTTTGTTGGTTGAAAAGTTAGTGGACAAATGAGAAGCTAGTTCATTCGATGAATGGTTTCGTTTCACCATATGTTCAAAGTCTTTTTGTAGTTTGAATATAAAATGTAAATTTAGATATCAGACGAAACCAATAACTTTTGATTTTGGAATTGTAAATAGTTGATCATTTGTCTGTTTTAATGTTTGAACATAAAATATTTTTTTACTTGTTGAAATTTCGAGTTTATCCTAGGTTCTCACCCTATGCGGAATTTATCACAATTAACTAAGACAAGTTCTAATTAATGTGTCTATTGATTCTCAATAAGCAATCTTAATTCTAATAGTAATAAATCATAATAAAATATTAAAGCAGAAAATAAATCAACCACACAAAATCAACACAATAATTTTGGTGACGAAATGGAAAACTCGTGCGAGTAAAAAACCACTCCGGGAATCTCGGCTACCAGTCCAATCCACTATATAGAGAAAAACTTACAGAGATGGTCAAAACCTATAGTGTTGTTGGGTTTCTAAGGTCATCCCAAGATCATATTAAGCATGAAACATGTGAATATAAGAAGTAAGAATCACAGAAACATACTTACAAAGAACGGTTGTAGGATGCGTTGTAAACAAAATTTTCTTTGAGAGATCCTCCAAGCTCTTCTTTGATTGATGAATCCAAGCTCCAAGCTTTGAGATTTGAGATTCCAAGCTCTTTGGAATGGTTTCCCTATCACCTTATATGATTTCTTGTGAGTGCTAGCTCTTGAAAATTTACAACAAACTTTCTATTTCTCCTTGTGAAGCTCACGGAAATGAGAGCCTTTTTTAGATGGAGAGTGGCGTTGGAAGAGAGAGTAAGAGAGATGAATTTTGTTAACTTAACTTTGATTTCCAAAATCAAATTAATGATATACCAAAACCAATATTTGGTATATGTCTTTCATCTCACCAACTTGGTGTGTTGGACAAGTCACCAACAACCCACCAAAACCCATCAACAAAAAGTTGATTAAATGACTAGGTGATGTGACTTGTGGGCCCCACTTAATTCAAAATCCGAGTGGGCCAGCGAACTCATCCCGGGCTCGGGTTCGTTAATTCCAAATTAACGATTTTTCTGTTGCGACGTAATTAAATCAAATTTAATTGAATAATTATGCCTAGCAAAATTACTATTCACGTCGCTCGTGAATTAATTCTAAATTAATTCGTTTGCCCGAATTAAAATATAATTTTAATTCCGTTATGAAATCTAATTTCATTTAATATATCGAATAAATTATTTTATCGATTAATTCCAAATTAATCGTTCTCTCTCTACAAATAGTATTTTATCCCAGATAAAATCTCTCCGCAATTAATACTAGAATAATTATGTTTGAATCATACGTCATCGGTGAATCTTCGGGAAGCGACCCATGAGATCATTGGATATGTTGGCAGTAAATCCGGTCGTCGGACTATCCGAACACGTGCGTACCTCGTACCACATTTTTACCGATTTATGAGACATGATTGGCTTCTAGCAAAATACCGTGCCTACCCAATTCTCTAGAAATATTCTTAAAGGAATATATAATCTATGTCAGGTGTAGTATACGTAGTATTGCGTATTGCGATCTAGTATCAGATGTCACATGCAAGGCCTGGGGCTGGAAAAGTGTCTGCCTCGTACGAAACATATATCGGATCACAAGCAACTAGTCTCTTTAATCGGATAATCATGACCTTGTCATATTATCTCGATGGTTGCAACCCATTAGAGTACCAGTTCTGTATCCCTGCGTGATCATCATCTCCATATGACTGAAGTGATACTTCCATCTTGACATCACACCCAATACACTACGATTCTCAATAAACCCAGAAGAGGAGTACACAGAACCTGTTAAAGTCCTGGAAGACCAAAACCAAAGCGTATTGATTATCGCAAGTACTAGCGATGCAAGTCTCAGGTTAAGACCAAATGCACCTACCCTGATGCGGATTCCCATAGACACATAGTCATACTACCAATGGAATTCTACGGGGTCTATCTAGACCGAAGCTGTTTTCGTACCATCGGTAAACACAACCTCCTATCACATTTGCATAAGAATCCAATACTTAAATATATGAGAACTATGATGTTACTCTTCCATAACACGCACAAGTGCAATACTATTTTATTCCGCATTATCGATGTCCAGTCTCGATAATACTACTGTTAGGGTTGGTGCTCTGAGCGCCAATTTTATTATGTATTTCCTTCTAAATACTAATGTAACGTTTTATTATGAATAAAATGAACAGTTTCTTTTATATAACTTCTTATTTTATATGGTAAAGACGTGACCGACCGTAGAATGATTAGTTATGATACTGTTGCAAAAGCGTCGCAACTGACATTGAGTTGTATCATGACGTTGTCATTCTTAAACAGTTCCCGGTCAAGGTTTACACTACTTGGTCAGTAAAGTAAACCCGCAGAGACTGGTACATGTCGTATATTGGAATCTTGGATTCCGATGGTTTCTCAGTGAACCGTGAGTCTTGGAGACTCGTATAGACGTGTAGGTGTTTATAGCGGATAAACAGTGAACGACTCACCGAAGATTCTTAATGGATGGTACACCAACGTCAATAAGAATCTTCTCGGGTTGAGTGAGTATAGTGATTCTTTGACTTGAGATACCACTGTGGATATCTGAGTTATCCTGCACACTTAGATGGCAGTTACGTCACCGATCTATTTAGATCACACCTCCACCTGTTCGTTGGGTGTGGACTGATGCTCATGATATCCTGTGTGTATCAAGATAGGATCCGTCAGCTATGTGTACAGAGTATAGGTATTCAATATGGTATTAGCAATCTTTTAAATCCATGGGCCCGTAATACACTGTAGAAATTAGTTCAAAGTGTTATTTGAGGGATTGCTAATGGAAACGTCGACGTGATTAATCTATAGAGATTTGACGTTTGTATCTGTATCTCTGGATTAATCCGGATACCTGTGACGGAGGGATTATACGTATGCAGTGACATCGATCTGTATGATTTAGTGAGTTTATCTGTGTTCGTCATAATTTACGGGTGGGTGAATTAAAACGTAATTTGATTTCGTGACGGATATGCCTGAATCTAGAGAGTCTCACTAAGGAATTTTACTCGTAGAGCACTAGGGCAATTGTTATGAATAATATTGATTATTTATAACTCGTTTAATGGTTAAACGAAAAATACATGCAATCGGGACCTATCGGTCATTTCCAATATTGATGTGTATTTTATTTAATACTTGATTTTATTAAATACACATTAATAAAATATCAAATTGTGATATTTGACTTATATCATTAATATATGTATTTGAGATATTGATTATAAAATAATACATATATTCAAGATATTAAATTTATTAATTAATTATTTAATAGTTAAATAATTAAATTAATTTATAAAAAATATCTAAGTAATGATTCAACTTTATGAAAATTGGAAATGGCAAGTTATTATTTGAACACCTTTTTGATAACTTTATCAAATTTAAAGTGTGACTTTAAATTATTAAAATGTGGACCAATAATTATTAAACAAAAATTAATAATTGTTATTTAATTTTTTAAAGCCAAAATCGGCAAGGGTGAACAAAAATTGGTTTTGATCAATTCTTGCTCATTCACGAGACATCAACAAAAAAATAGAAATAAAGGATTGAGGCATTTTGGTGAAGAAAAGAAAAGAAAGGAAAACAAAGGCAAAAGACTTGATTTTGTAAGTTCTTTTCAAATTTCTTCATACATGAAAAATGTTTCAAATATTCTTAGCTGCAATTGTGTTGTTAAGAACATGCCTCTATTCTTTTAGTTTCTAATTAAAATTGTTGGATGCTTGTTGGATGTGTTTAAGCATGTAGAATTAATTTATTTGCTTATTAATGTAATTAAGCTTAATAAATTAATTGGAAAATTAAAGTTGCTATTCTAGAGTTAATTAGCCATTCATAATTAGCCTAAAATTGTTCTTGATTAATTTCATGATGGTGAGAATTAATTGGTGTAGTAATTTGAAGATTAAAGTTTTGAATTTTAGTAATTTAGTGTAAATTACCAATTTGAGTGATTTGTGAAATTAGGGTTCTAAACCTACTCAAATTTTGGGGCTTTTCATATATAAGCTTTAATTTGATGTATATTTGATGCATGTAAAATTTGGGATTAATTGGAGTTGATCTTGATGTGTTTTGAGCATTTTGGGCCAAATTGCAATTAATTAAAGTTTAGGGGCTGTTTCGCAAATTTCAGAAAAAACTGGGCTGTTGGCGCAATTCTGGAAAATATTCTGGTTTTGTTGCAAAACTTGTAAAAATTAGTTTTGGGTTAATTTGGAATTAATTAAATATGTAATTGACAAATTTAAAACCAAAATAATTAATTTGCAAAAGTTTGGGGTAATTTTGTAATTAAAAAAAAATATGATTTCTTGGGTTATAATTTCATAATTGAAGTATTGGTTAATTAAATAAATAAGTTTATTTAATTGTTCCAAGAAAAATTTTTGAAATCGGAATAATCGTTTTTCCGAGTTCCGCTGCGCTAACCTTGTAATTCCCAATAAAACCCCAACAAAAATGGTATCAGAGCGAGTCTGATTCTAGAACCCCGATATATGATAATGCCTTGAAAATTCAATAATGACTTTAATCTTGATTTTAATGCATGCTTGTATTTATTTAATTTGATTAAATAAATTAAAACATCTTTAGCGGAAAATCCCTATTTAATAATATGGTTTATAATTTAATATGTATTTGATATATATTAATCGGTCCGTCTTGTCAATACCGCTTATCGGTAAATTTTCTACGACTATATCCGAGAATGTGCCAAAGCTGTGAGGATATGGCTGGTAGAAATTTATCTGTACCGGATATATTTGATATTAGGTGAATTCAAGCGAAAACGCAATCCTGAACGTGCCAAAGCTGTCAGGGTTACGTAAGTATCTTGAATTCATCATTGACAAGTTTGACCTTAGTATGCCTCCTTGTGAACGTGCCAAAGCTGTCACAACGAGAAATGACCAGGACCGAAAACCCAGGAGTCACTATTGAGTGATCGACAATCTGTTGTCTACCTAAATGAATATACGTAGGCGAGAACTTGCCAAAGCTGTGAGCTGAAATACATTCATGGGGTCCACCTTTAACTATTATGTTATGATTTGATTATCGCATGTTTTGTATTCTATTTGGAGATTACAGTATTGCATGAAATAGTGGGATGGGCATTTTTAGATTAAAAGTCCATGATCTAGTTAATGCTTTATGATATATTATGAAACTGTTATAATCTTTTATCTGCTTATTTACTGACCGTTGTTTCGCTGTCTATTTGATAGATTTGCGATGGCGGCACCTCCACCCAATCCTTTTGCACGTATGCTTGATACGAACAAATTGAAAGGCGCAGAAAACTTTGCGGATTGGTATATGAACTTGAGGATTGTCCTCAATTCCGAGAAACTGGGGTATATTTTGGATGGTCTATTACCGCTTGCTATATCACCCGATGCATTACCTGAAGAACGTGAGACTTTCCAGCAATGGAAGGATGATGATTTAAGGGTCTTGAGTTCACTTTCTTCTGAGCTTAAGAAGACTTATTGGGAGATGCATGATGCATATAGCATAATGACACAACTTCGTGAATCGTTCATGAACCAGGAATAGGTCGTTGTTCATAAAGTTTTGATGGAATTGTTCCATTCTAAACTTGATGAGGGGCAGACTGTGAGCCCGCATGTGCTTCACTTGATCGATTTGATCGAGCAGTTGAGACGACATGATTTCCCTCTGAATTAGACTCTTGGCCGTAGTGTCATTCGCGGTTCACTCCCGGCTTCATATCACCAGTTCGTCATGTACTTCAACATGAATGGGATTCACTGTACTTACCGTGAGTTGCATAGGATGCTTCTCACAACAGAGGAAGATTAAGGAAGAGAGTTCCGACTCGCTTTCCGAAACCCACTTCACTTTCCGCTTCTTCCCAATCCAAGTCGAAGGGGAAGAAGTTAAAGGAAAGAAGAAGAAGGGTTTCAATATTCATCTGCAAGAAAGACGGCGGTGAAGCCCAATAGAGCTTCTGAAGACAAGTGCCACCACTGCCAGAAGTCCGACACTGGAAACGTAACTGCCCGGACTATCTTGCGCAAATCAGGAAGGAAAGAGAATCCACATCATGTACTTTTATTTTTCCTATTATTGATATCTCTTTGGCTTGTGAAGCTATTACATCAAATTGGATTTTGGATTCTGCTTGTCCTATTCATATTTGCAATACGTTGCAGGTGCTGACGGGAAGTAGACATCTGAAATCTGGGGAGATGCAGTTGCGGTTCGGGATTGGCGACTCTCTGGATGCAGTTGGAGTGGGCTTATGTGAGATCCCTTACCCAGTGGGAGACTTTTGTTGCATGACTGCTATTTTGTTCCAGGATGTGTGGCGAATATTATGTCCCTTTTTTTTGTATTAGATACTGATACTGGAGGTTATAATGTAAATATTAAGAATCGTTCTTTGTATTTATATGATAGTTGTAATATTCAGATCCTTTGTTGTCCAAATGAGCATGGTCATTACATATTGCATACCTCACAAGATATCTTTAATACTGGAATAAATAAACGTAAACAATCTGATATAAATAATACTGAACTCTGGCACATGAGGTTAGGTCATATAGGCATGAAACGCCTAACCCAATTGGTTAAGAATGGTTTGATACATGATCTCACCATTGAACCTTATCCAACTTGCGAATCTTGCATTCGGGGTAAAATGACCAAAGCCTCATTTTCGGGAGTTGGACACCGAGCCAGTGACTTGTTGGAACTCGTACATTCTGATGTATGTGGTCCCTTAAGTCAAACTGCTCACAGTGGCTTTTCTTACTTCGTCACCTTTACCGATGATCTGTCACGTACGGTTATGTCTATTTGATGAGACATAAATCGGAAACCTTTGAAAAGTTCAAAGAATTCCGAAATGAAGTTGAAAAACAAACTGGTCAATATATTAAATGTCCCTGATCTGATCGAGGCGGTGAATATATGAGTGGAGAGTTCACTGATTATTTAAAGGAGAATGAGATTCTCGCTCAATATACTACTCCCCCGATACTCCAACATAATGGAGTATTGAGAGGAGAAATCATACTTTATTAGATATGGTCCGATCGATGTTGAGTTATACAGATTTACTCTATTACTTATGGGGTTATGCTCTTTTAACTGCCGCACATCTTTTGAACAAGATTCCATCCAAGGCTGTTCCTACGACTCCGTATGAGATATGGACCGGTAGGAAACCAAATCTTAGTTATATTAAGATTTGGGGGTGTCCTGCTTATGTCAGGATGGCTCAGCAAGATAAGCTTTTGCCTCGAGGGCAGAAGTTTAGGTTTGTTGGATATCCTTCAAATACGAAAGGATATTTGTTCTATGATACCGAGCATCGAAATGTGTTAGTAGCTCGCTTCGCAAAATTTTCTAGAAATAAATTTTGGCTGAAGGTGGTGATCATAGACAGGTTGAACTTGATGAAGTACAACCTGGAACCAACGAACTAATGGAGGAACCTATAGTTCAAGAAGATGGAGAACCTTCAACACACACACTCGGTAGGACACAAAGGGTATCTAGACCTCCTGAACGCTTGTATTTGATACAAGAAAAGAGTCTCGATGTTATCTTATTAGAAGAGACTGACCCTTTTACCTATAGAGAATCGATGTTGGACATCGACTCCGTGAAGTGGCAAGACGCCATGAAATCCGAGATGGACTCAATGTATGAGAATCAAGTTTGGAACTTGGTTCCGCTTCCCGAAGGAATTGTTCCTATCGGTTGTAAATGGATTTACAAAAGGAAGCGAGGGCCCGATGGAAAGGTTGAAACCTTTAAGGCCCGACTGGTAGCTAAAGGTTACTCGCAGCGACCTGGAGTCGACTACGATGAAACTTTTTCTCCAGTTGCCATGCTAAAGTCCATCAGGATTTTATTTTCAATTGCTGCATATCATGATTACGAGATTTGGCAAATGGATGTCAAAACGGCTTTTCTAAATGAATTTCTTGATGAAGAAATCTATATGGAACAACCGGAAGGTTTTGCATCCAGCGAGAACTCGGCATGGTATGTAAGCTGAAGAAGTCCATTTATGGACTTAAACAGGCTTCACGAAGTTGGAATCTTCGATTCGACGAGATAATCAAATTGTCTGGTTTTCTCAAGAATTCGGAAGAATCTCTTGTGTGTATCAGAAGGCCAGTGGGAGTATGGTGGTATTTTTAATTCTCTATGTTGATGACATCCTTATCATTGGGAATGATATGGGATGATGCAAGGCGTCAAAGCTTACCTCTGTAAGAATTTCTCCATGAAAGACCTGGGTGAAGCTTCTTTTGTCTTGGGCATAAAACTCTATAGAGATAGAGAAAGGATGCTTATTGGGTTATCCCAATCAACGTACATAGATAAGATCTTAGAAAGGTATAATTTTGTTAATTGTAAGACATCAAACATACCGTTCAGACATGGCTTACATCTTTCAAAGAAGATGTGTCCGCAAACAGAATATTAGAAGATTAGAATGTCTAATCAACCTTATGCTTCGTGTTTCGGCAGCATCATGTATGCCATGTTATGTACTAGGCCTGATATCAGCTTCGCAGTTAGTGTGACAAGCAGATATCAGTCCAATCCAGGAAATGACCATTGGATGGCCATTAAACATATCCTCAAGTATCTTAAAGGTACTAAGGATAAGTTTATTATTTATGGAGGAAACAAACTGCAAGTTAATGGGTATACGGATTCCGATTTCCAATCGGATCCTGATGATAGAAAGTCTACATCAGGATTCGTGTTTACCCTTAACGATGGTGCAGTTTGCTGGAAGAGTTCCAAACAGGGGTCAACAGCTGATTCCACCATAGAGGCGGAATATATTGCAGCTTCAGAAGCTGCAAAGGAAGCTGTATGGGTTAGGAACTTTATCACATAATTGGGAGTAGTCCCAAGTATCGAGAATCTGATTCCGTTATACTGTGATAATACTGGAGCCATTGCACAAGCAAAAGAACCAAAGGCGCATAAGAAGTCGAAGCATGTGGAACGAAAGTACCACATCATTCGAGAGATTGTGTCGCGAGGGGACATTGTCGTGTGCAAGGTACCAGTGAAGATAATGTAGCAGACCCGCTTACGAAGCCATACCTCCGAATTATTTTGATAAACATGTGGAGTCGATGGGTATTAGATACAATCGATATTGGCACTAGAGCAAGTGGGAGATTTTGTTAGGGTTGGTGCTCTGAGCGCCAATTTTATTATGTATTTCCTTGTAAATACTAATGTAACGTTTTATTATGAATAAAATGAACAGTTTCTTTTATATAACTTCTTATTTTATATGGTAAAGATGTGGCCGACCTTAGAATGATTAGTTATGATACTGTTGCAAAAGCGTCGCAACTGACATTGAGTTATATCATGACGTTGTCATTCTTAAACAGTTCCCGGTCAAAGTTTACACTACTTGGTCAGTAAAGTAAACCCGCAGAGACTGGTACATGTCGTATATTGGAATCTTGGATTCCGATGGTTTCTCAGTGAACCATGAGTCTTGGAGACTCGTATAGACGTGTAGGTGTTTATAGCGGATAAACAGTGAACGACTCACCGAAGATTCTTAATGGATGGTACACCAACGTCAATAAGAATCTTCTCGGGTTGAGTGAGCATATTGATTCTTTGACTTGAGATACCACTGTGGATATCTGAGTTATCCTCCACACTTAGATGGCAGTCACGTCACCGATCTATTTAGATCAGACCTCCGTCTGTTCGTTGGGTGTGGACTGATGCTCATGATATCCTGTGTGTATCAAGATAGGATCCGTCAGCTCTGTGTACAGAGTATAGGTATTCAATATGGTATTAGCAATCTGTTAAATCCATGGGCCCGTGGTACACTGTAGAAATTAGTTCTAAGTGTTATTTGAGGGATTGCTAATAGAAACGTCGACGTGATTAATCTATAGAGATTTGACGTTTGTATCTGTATCTCTGGATTAATCCGGATACCTGTGACGGAGGGATTATACTGTATGCAGTGACCTCGACCTGTATGATTCAGTGAGTTTATCCGTGTTCGTCATAATTTATGGGTGGGTGAATTATGGACACGAAATTTGATTTCGTGACGGATATGCCTGAATCTAGAGAGTCTCACTAATGAATTTACTCGTAGAGCACTAGGGCAACTGTTATGAATAATATTGATTATTTATAACTCGTTTAATGGTTAAACGAAAAATACATGCAATTGGGACCTATCGGTCATTTCCAATATTGATGTGTATTTTATTTAATACTTGATTTTATTAAATACACATTAATAAAATATCAAATTGTGATATTTGACTTATATCATTAATATATGTATTGAGATATTTATTGTAAATATAATACATATATTCAAGATTTAAATTTATTATTAATTATTTAATTGTTAAATAATTAAATTAATTTATAAATAAATATCTTAAGTTATGATTCACTTTATGAAAGTTGGAAATGGCAAGTTATTATTTGAACACCTTTTTGATAACTTTATCAAATTTAAAGTGTGACTTTAAATTATTAAATGTGGACCAATAATTATTAAACAAAAATTAATAATTGTTATTTTTTTTTTAAGCCAATCGGCAAGGGTGAACAAAAATTGGTTTTGATCAATTCTTGCTCATTCACGAGACATCAACAAAAGAATTAGAAAATAAAGGATTGAGGCATTTGGTGAAGAAAAGAAAAGAAAGGAAAACAAAGGCAAAAGACTTGATTTTGTAAGTTCTTTTCAAATTTCTTCATACATGAAAAATGTTTCAAATATTCTTAGCTTCAATTGTGTCGTTAAGAACATGCCTCTATTCTTTTAGTTTCTAATTAAAATTGTTGGATGCTTGTTGGATGTGTTTAAGCATGTAGAATTAATTTATTTGCTTATTAATGTAATTAAGCTTAATAAATTAATTGGAAAATTAAAGTTGCTATTCTAGAGTTAATTAGTCATTCATAATTAGCCTAGAATCGTTCTTGATTAATTTCATAATGGTGAGAATTAATTGGTGTAGTAATTTGAATATTAAAGTGTTGAATTTTAGTAATTTAGTGTAAATTACCAATTTGAGTGATTTGTGAAATTAGGGTTCTAAACCTACTCAAATTTTGGGGCTTTTCATATATAAGCTTTAATTTGATGTATATTTGATGCATGTAAAATTTGGGATTAATTGGATTTGATCTTGATTTGTTTTGAGCATTTCGGGCCAAATTACAATTAATTAAAGTTTAGGGGCTGTTCGCAAATTCCAAAAAACACTGGGCTATTGGTGCAATTCTGGAAAATATTATGGTTTTGTTGCAAAACTTGTAAAAATTATTTTTGGGTTAATTTGGAATTAATTAAATATGTAATTGACATATTTAAAACCAAAATAATTAATTTGCAAAAGTTTGGGGTAATTTTATAATTAAAAATAAATATGATTTCTTGTGTTATAATTTCATAATTTAAGTATTGGTTAATTAAATAAAAAAGTTTATTTAATTGTTCCAAGAATTTTTTGAAATCGGAGAGATCGTTTTTTCCCGCGTTCCGCTGCGCTAACCTTGTAATTTCCAATAAAACCCCAACAACTACGACTAGGGATATTTAATGATTAAAACTTTAGGGATTGATATTGTCTCATATCTTATAATCCGGAACTAATCATAAGGACTTTTATCATTTATATATTTAAGTAATCAAATTACAAAATGATAAAATACAATTTCCATTGTCACATAGTTAATTTGTACAAAAACCACAATATCTTTCACAAATAGTGACGCTATGGGTCATAATTGTCCAACAATCTCCCACTTGGCCTATAGCCAGTCACTCAAGCATCTAACACCTGAACTATGTACCTGTCGCTCAAACTTTTGCTGAGGAATAGCTTTCGTCAGCGGATCTGCAATGTTGTTCTCTGATGCGACCTTCTCCATCTTCACATCACCACGATGTATGATCTCATGAATCAGATGGAAACGTCGAAGAACATGCTTGGAAACTTGCATCGGTATACCCAGTTACCTCAAGTTCTCCATCTCCATAGATTAAGAAAGCATTCTTAGTTCTTCTAAGATACTTAATGATATTCTTAACCGCCATCCAGTGACAATCACCTGGATCGGCCTGATAGCGACTACACATGCTCAAAACATACGAGACATCAGGTCGCGTACATATCATGGCATACATGATCGATCCGACTGCTGAGGCGAACGGGATCTGACTCGTGTTGTCTCTCTCATCTTAAGTTTTAGGACACATGTCCTTAGATAGAGTGACGCCATGTGACACTGGCAACAGTCCCCTCTTGGACTGATCCATGTTGAATATCTTCAACACTTTGTCAATGTACGTGCTCTGGGAGAGTCCAAGCAGCTTTCTAGATCTATCTCGGTATATCTTTATTCCTAGAATAAAGGCTGCTTCTCCCAGATCCTTCATGGAGAATTTTAATGAAAGCCAAGCTTTCACCGATGTTAACATAGGAATATCATTGTCAATAAGCAATACATCATCAACGTAAAGGACAATGAATGTCAGTGCGCTTCCACTAACCTTCTTATATACACAAGGATCATCCTCGTTTTGAAGGAAATCATATTCTTTTATGATCTCATCAAAACGTTGGTTCCAAGAACGCGATGCTTGCTTCAATCCATAAATGGATCGATTTAACATACAAACCTTGTTTGCAAGTCTTGGTACTACAAAACCGTCATGCTGTTGCATATAAACATCCTCCAAAAGGTTTCCATTAAGGAAAGCGGTTTTGACATCCATCTGTCATATCTCGTAATCGAAATATGCGGTAATAGCAAGCATAATCCGACTGGATTTAATCATGGCAACGGGTGAAAAAGTTTCATCGTAATTGATACCATGTCATTGACAATACCCTTTCGCTACAAGCCTAGCTTTGTACGTCTGTATATTGCCATCCATGTCGGTCTTCTTCTTGAAGACCCATTTGCAACCAATAGGCTTTACGCCTTCTGGTGCATCAACAAGTGTCCAAACTTGGTTGGTGTACATGGAATCCATTTCGGAATTCATGGCATCTTGCCATAAACCGGAGTCGATACCTTGTATCGGTTCCTCATACGTAGCCGGTTCATCTTCCTCAATAAGATTGATATCCACATGAGGTGAGATCAGAAACCCATACCTCTCAGGTTGTTTTCTGACTCTCTCCGACCTACGCTGTTCTTGTGTATTCGAAGATTGTGGTACAGTTTCATCCATGATGAACTGTTCATGTTCCGTTAAGGATTCTGTGCCAGGAATAGTATCACTCTGATTTTCATCGAGTTCTACTTTCCTCCCACTCACCACTATATTTAGGAATTCCTTCTCAAGGAAAACCGCTTGTAGAGCAACAAATACTTTGTTCTCTTGTGGGTGATAGAAGTAATATCCTTTGGTTTCCCTAGGATATCCTACAAATAGGCATTTATCCGATTTGGGTTCTAGTTTGGTACCTTCCAAACGTTTGACGTATGCCCAGCATCCCCAAATCTTTAGGAATGAGAAACCCGGTTTCTTTCCTGTCCATATCTCGTACGGAGTCTGTTGAACAGACTTTGACGGAACCTTATTCAAAATAAGTATTGCACTGTTCAATGTATATCCCTAGAAGGAAATAGGTAGCTCTGTGCGACTCATCACTTACCATGTCTAACAAAGTTTGGTTTCTTCGTTCGGACACACCGTTTAATTGCGGTGTTTCTGGAGGAGTCCATTGTGAAAGAATACCATATTCTTTCAAGTAATCAAGAAACTCATTGCTTAAGTATTCGCCACCACGGTCCGACCGTAATGTCATAATACTTTTGCTGGTCTATTTTTCTACTTCGTGTCGAAACTCTTTGAGATTCTCAAAGGTTTCCGACTTGTGTCTCATAAGATACACATAACCATAGCGCGATGCATCATCCATAAAGGTTACGAAGTATTCATATCCACCTCTAGCCTGGCTAGACATGGGCCCACATACGTCACTATGAACGAGGGCTAACAGTTCGGTGGCACGTGCACCTTTACCGCTAAAAGGTGATTTAGGCATTTTGCCTAATAAACAAGATTCGCAGACGTCATATGAATTTGGATCAAATCCGTCCAAGTACCCACTCTTCGAAAGTGTGGATATGTGAGTCTTGTTAATGTGTCCCAGCCGACAATGCCACATATAAGTTTCATCTTTGTTACTTAATTTAAGCCTTTTGTTTTTTACATTATATGTTTGAGATTGATTTATATTCAAAATATAAAGACCATTATTTACATCAGCAGTGCAAATTTCCATATCATTTTTATACATAAAACACCAGTGTTTCTAAATACAAAAGTATACCCACATTGGGCTAACATAGATACAGAAATAATATTCCTAGTCAAACTAGGTACGTAATAACAGTCTGAAAGTTTAAGTACATGCCCCGAGGGCAGTTCCAAAACAAAAGTGCTAACGGCCAAAACGGCGACTCGTGTCCCATTTGCAACGCGGAGGTCAATCTCTCATGAGGCTAGTCTCCTGCTAATCTGCAGATCCTACACATCAGTACATATATGAGTACCACAACCAGAATCAAAAATCCAATTTTTAAAACTAGTAGTAGACATGTTTATTTCTATAACAAACATATCTGAAGCCGGTGCCATGCCCGCTTTGATTTCCTTCATGTGTGCATTGTACTCACGACAGTCACGCTTCCAGTGACCCCGCTTCCCGCACTGCAGACATACATCTTGGGATTTGTCCTTACCCTTCCCAGAAGTTTTTGACGATTTAGCCTTGCCTTTCTTCTTCTTCTTCTTCTTCTTCTTTACACCTCCAGTCGTTTTGGGCCAAGCCCTCGGAGTCTGAGATGTTGAAGCGAAGTACGCTTCGCATTTCTTGCCCTTTAGAAGCACTTTTTCTGCTTCCCGCAGTGTGGACATCAACTCTCCAAGAGTTTGGTCTTGGTTCATCATATTGTACTTCATGATGAACCCACTTCAAGTGTCTGGAAAAGTCTTGGGTTTCTAGATTAGTCCCAAGGATCATTCAAGCAAGAAATCATGTGCGAATACAACAAAGAAGCATGGCGGAATCATACTTACATTGATCGGTTATGCGATTCGAGGAACGATAAAAATCTTCAAGCTTTTCCTCCATGATGCTCACGGTTTTGGGCTCCATTTTTGTCCTCCATTTTCGGTCCTTCAAGCTCCAAGCTTGGTGTGCATTCCATGCCCACGGGTGAGTTTCCCTATCACCTATGCAAGACCCCGAATGTGTGCTAGCACCTTGGAATTTTGCCATAAAATTCCCTTATTTATTCCTTGTTGCCCTCGGCATTTTGCAAGAAAAGAAGAGAGAAGTGGCCCTTGGCCGAATAGAAGAAGAGGAGAGGACAGAAAAATGTGTTAAGTGTGTAATGATATCTAATACCAAAATTGAAAGTCAAATACCAAATAACAAAATAATGGTAAATGTCTTTCAAGTCACACTAGAGTGTTTTGCACTCAACCATCAAATCCCATGAACTTCCATCAATCAAGGTGACTAAAGTTGACTAGTGATTTGACGCTTGATGTGACATATGGGCCCCACTCGATTCGAAATGCGAGTGGGCCCGCAAACACTCCCGAGCTCGGGTTCGCTAATTCCAAATTAATGAATTTTCCGTTGCGACGTAATTAAATCAAATTCAATTAAATAATTATGCCTAGCAAAATTACTATTCACGTTGCTAGCGAATTAATTCTAAATTAACTCGTTCCCCCGAATTAAAATCTAATTTCAATTCCGCGTCGAAATCCAATTTCGTATAATATATCGAATATATTATTTTATCGATTAATTCCAAATTAATCGTTCTCTCTCTTTAATTAATACTTTATCCCAGATAAAATATCTCCGTAATTAATCCCAGATTAATTTTCTCTCTCTTATAATTATTCATAGATTAATAAAGTGCGAGTCATACGTCATCGGTGAATCTTCGGGAAGCGACCCATGAGATCCCCGGATATGTTGGCAGTAAATCCGGTCGTCGGACTATCCGAACATGTACGTACCTACTACTACGTTTTTACCGATTTACAAGACATGGTTGGCTTCTAGCAAAGCACCGTGCCTACCCAATTCTCCAGAAATATGCTCATAGGAATATGTGATCTATATCAGGCGTAGTATACGTAGTATTGCATATTACGATCCAGTATCGGATGTCACGTGCAAGGCCTGGGGCTGGAATTGTGTCTGCCCCGTACGAAGCACATATCGGATCTCTGGTAACTAGTCTCTATAATCGGATAAACATGACCTAGTCATAATTTCCCGATAGCTGCAACATAAAAGAGCACCAGTTCCGTATCCTACGTGATCATCATCTCCACTATGACTGGAGTGATACTTCCATCTCGACATCACTCCCAATACACTACGATTCTCAATATACCCAGAAGAGGCATACACAGAACCTGTTAAAGCCCTGGACGACCAAAACCAAAGCATATTGATTGTCGCAAGTATTAGCGGTGCAAGTCTCAGGTGAAGACCAAATACACCTACCCTGATTCGGACTTCCATAGACACACAGTCATACTACCAATGGAATTCTGACGGGTCTATCCAGAGAGAAGCTGTTTCCGTACCATCGGTAAATACAACCTCCTATTACACTTGCATGAGTATCCAATACCAAAATATATGAGAACTATGACGTTATGCTCCCACAACGCGTTCAAGTGTAATACTAATCTTTTACGCATTATCGATGTCCAATCTCGATAATACTCTGACTAGAGATATGTAATGATTAAACCTTCGTGGATTGATACTGTCTCATATCATCTCAATCCGGAACTAATCATAAGGACCTTTCATCATTATACGTCTTGGTAATCTAATTACAAATGATAAAAGTGCAATTTCTTTGTCATATAGTTAATTTGTACAACAACACCATGATCTGTACAAATAGTGATGCTATGGGTCATAATTGTCCAACAATCTCCCACTTGGCCTATTGCCAATCACCCAAGTGTCCTATACCCGAATTATGTACGGTTCGCTTAAATTTCTGCTGAGTAAAGGCTTTCGTCAGCGGATTTGCATAATTATTATCTGATGCGATTTATTCGATCATCACATCGCCACGATGTATGATCCAAATGAATCAGATGAATATTTGAAGTATATATCTGGATCGTTGATGAGACCATTAATTCCTTATCCTGTGCTGTACCCTAGCTCAGCTGCTAACAGAACTACTCCTAATCTAATTAGGATTATTATCGATCCAAAATGCTTCTATTGCTGCCTCAGCTGCAGCAATAATCCACTTTTGTTGTTTATTCGGCAACAATATCTTGCTTGGAAGATTCCAGCTCACTGTTCCGTTATTCAAACTATATAGTACCTTTATTGCGACTTATAGTCGTTATTATCGGTTGGGAAACTTGCAGTAGTAAACCTAGTCACTTCAAGTTCTCATTCTCCATAGTATAAGAAAGCATCCTTAGTTCATCTAAGATACTAAAGGATGTTCTTAACATCAATCCAATGACTATCACTTGGATTGGCCTGATTGTGACTCCATATGCTCAAAGCATATGAGACACCAGGTCACGTACATTTTCAATGTACGAGTTCTCGGAGAGTATTAACAACTTTTAGATCTATCCCAGCAAATCTTTATTCCTAGAATAAAAGTTGTATCTCCCAAGAATTCTACGGAGAATTTTCATGAAAGCCAAGCTTTCACCGACTGTAATTATGGGAATATCATTTCCAAGAAATGGTATATCATCATTATTTAAGACAGTCAATGTCAGTGCGTTCCCACTAAACTCTTCATATACATAAGAATCATTTTCATTTTGATTAAATCATATACCATTATGATTACATCAAAACGATAATTCCAAGAACGCTATGCTTGCTTCAATCCATCCATGGATCGAATTAACTTGCAAACCTTGTTTGCTCATTTTGGTACGACAAAACCATTAGGATGTTGTAAACATCCTCCAAAAGGTTTCCTTTTAAGGAAATCGATTTTGATGTTCAGCTGCCATATTTCATAAATGAAACATGCAACATCAGCAAACATTATCCAAATGGATTTAACCATGGCAACAGTTAAAATGTTTCATTGTAATCGACAAAATGTTGATAACGATACCTTTTCGCTACAAGCCTAGCTTAGTACGTTGGTATATTGCCTTCAATGTATGTCTTCCTTGAATACTTATATAGTACCATAGGCACAATGCCTTCTGGTACAACAACGAGTGTCCAAACTTGGTTGGTATACATGGAATCCATTTAGGACTTCATGGCACTTTGCCATAATAGGGAGTCGATACATTGTATCACTTCCTCATACGTATTCAGTTCGTATTCCTCAATAAGATTGAACATCTTATGAGGTGAGATCAGAAACCCATACCTCTCAGGTTGTTTTCTGACTCTCTCCGACTTACGGGGTTTGAGCGGCGTAAACACACACGTATAACCCAAGCGCACGTATCGTTCAAGTAGTATAAAAATATCGATCTCACGAGGACTTAATATCTAATCTATTAATTTTATGAGGTCAAATGATTACTAGTATCTAACAAGTTGTTTGATTGATTTGAAATGGTGACGATTCTAAATTTAAAAACAAGTAAATAAAATTGTTCGAAAGTAGGTTTTAAGAAAATTCAATATTAAAACTATCTAGGGTTGTGATTTCTTCCAATATCATTTTAAAGATGAAGTAGTTATCTTAAAGTTGGGTAATATTTTGATTTATTAACATGGAACACTAAATTATGTGTAAGCCTCTGTCGATGGTCAGACACAAATACCCAATTTAACCTAATTGAACCATATGTCTATGTCAACCAAATTATCTGGATTCATTAAGTTTAAGTTCCAATTATGGCTACCCCCCCCGCCCGACAGTATATGTCTATCCTGTAAGGAAATCTATTAAAGGGTTATCTATCTTCAAGGAAGATCGTGGACTATTTAGTCAAGGTCTTAAACTTAAAATCCATATGTCTAGTTCATTTTAAGTTTTCCAGTTCAATTTTATAATGGCCAGTTAATGAAAAATCATTAAGATTAAGACTCAATAAATAAATCTTTATATTACCCAAGCTATAATCTAACCCCTTATAAACCGGTGATATTGGATTTCATCACAACCCTAGATAACTGGCTTAGTTACGACACATATTTACGGGTAGTAAAAATTTAAATAAAATAAAAGACATAAAGTAAAATACTGAAAATTAAATACTGAAAGTAAATTGCTAAAAAGTAAAAAAAGTAAAAAGTAAAAGTAAAAAGTAAAAATTAAAAGTAAAAAGTAAAAAGTAAAAGTAAAAAGTAAAAAGTAAAAAGTAAAAAAAATAAAAGTAAATTACTGAAAGTAAATTGCTGAAGAATAAATTGCCGAAAGTAAATTACTGAAATTAAATAAAGTAAAAGTACAATAAAAGAAAATGATGGGGTTAGAGGATCAACTTTTATTACTACTATTTTAGATATCTCCCTTAATATAATATATTAACTTTACGTGATAATTACCAACCAGCCATAAATGCGGTATCCTGATTAAGTCAAATTAATAATTAATTACCAACCGACCAACCAGGCGGTAATCCATACTTAGTCAGGTTAAAACCAATTATAATTAATTACCAACCGGCCAATATAGCGGAATCCTCATTAAGTCAAGTTTTAAATAGTTTATATATTATAATTAAGGGAGATTAATCTAAATAGCAATAATAAAAGCTTTACATTTCACCCCAGCAAAGGGGAATTACCTCCTCATTGCTTGAAAAAAAAAATGCAAAAGTAAAGAAAGGAAAAGATTGTGCGTAAAAGTAAATTGCGGAAAGTAAAAACTGAAAAATAAAGAAAAGAAAGTGCGAAAGCGGAAATTAATTACTGAAAGCTTTAAATAAACAAACAATATTCAATCTTCTTATTTATTCTTTAGGAATTTCAAAGAAGAAAGTATGAATTTACAAAATGAAACGGCTTGGTATTTATAGTCAAAATTTTGCCTCCATCAAATCATCCACCAAATCAATTATTAATTGCTCCACTAATTACTCCACTAATTGCTCCACCAAATCCATTATTAATTGCTCCACTAATTGCTTATCATGTTTGTTGGTGATTTGATAATTTTTATTATTTATTTATTAATTTAATTTTTTGCTTTGAAAATGACTTTAATAATTATACACAACACACTTCTGGATGGTTCATAAATTTCGGGCATGAAATATTAAGAATTCGAAATTATTTTGTCTTTTAAAGTTGTAGATATTTGATTCTTCTTTAATCTGGAACTTGAATCAGCTCAATCCGATATCAGAGTAAAAAGTTATGCCCAAAATACGACAGATGCGCAAAACTGGAATTTCCAAAACTGCACTTCGTTAAAACGCCCTTTCAAGTTTCCAATCTCCAAAATTAATATGTCAAGTCCAATTTTTGCCCTTATTTCACCCACATTTCATCCTAAATGATTTCATTGTGTCCCAATATTATTTTATCTGCAAAATAAACTAAAACACATCAAAACGTTCATCAAACCCGAGAAACTAAACAAAATATTAAGTAAAATGGGCGGTAAATATTGATATATTTCCGCTCATCACACCCCCAAACCTAACATTTTGCTAGTCCTCGAGCAAAACAACAAAATAAAATACAGAAACAATTAAAATTAAACTAAGCCACTTTCGTAGGGATCACGGTTGCATTTAGCATATGCAACAAGCCTTTAAACCCCTAGGTGTCCCTAGTGGACGAGTTATAGTCTCGTGAGGGCTTACAACAACGATACCTACAAACATTTTACAAAAGTAAAAAGATAATAAAACTAATGCACACAAAAGCAAAAAGACAAGAGAAAAGAGAATAAAGAAGTTTGTGACTAATCAGGTGAAACTTCTACTCCAAGTTACTAGTTGTTTTCTTTCTTTCTAAATTACTGAATAAGTAAATTCTCCGATTATATTTACCATTCTCCATATGCACAGCCGGCAAAATATTAATCAACTCATTTTTGGCCACAACAGTGACAAGTGCAGTTGATAAGAGAGTAATATTTTTGTCCTAAAGTTTTATCAGAATTCACACTTTTTTGCAGTAATGGAATAATTTTTCTCTTTTTTCTGATTTTTTTTCTTTGATTTTTGATTTTTTTTTTTTATATACAATATCTTCCATCTATGTAGCGAGTTTGGGTCGGTGGCTCCCAAACCAGTTGGCTTTAGGGCGCCAGGTGTTAAGACACCCCTACAGACTTAATTACTTAGACTTCAGATATATATATATTTTTGCAACATCCTTGATCCATGTAGCGAGCTTTGGGCCAGTGACTCCCAAACCAGTTGGTTTTAGGGCACTAGGTGTTAAAACACCCTTATAGACTTAATAACTCGGATCTCAGATGTTTTTTTTTTTTTACTCCATCACTTTTTGAGATGCTTCCTCCAATTAAACTAGAGCACTGAATATTACAAGCTTTTCAATTTTAGCTCATGTCCGTATGTTATTATGTATGTTGATAATATCTGCTAACTGAACATATGAAGATCCATTTTAGTCCGTTTTATGGAGAATTTACAAATTAAATAATTTAAAATGAAATAAACAAAAATTAACTTGTTCCGAAATAGGTTTGAGATATGTCTCAGGAGTGGAAACTCCTTACTCATCTATCTCTTACCAATTTCATCCTTTTAGTCAAAATAAAAATACAAAAACATAAAATATTTTTGTAATTTTTGAAAAATTTTCAATTTTTTTTTGTATTTTTCGAAAAATTTTGGACTAAAAATAAAAACAACACACAAACTAAACAAAGTACTGATCAACTAATTCCCTCCCCCAAACCTAAATGAGACATTGTCTCCAATGTCTTAAAAGTAGAAGAAGAGTTTAGAAGATAATACCTGGTTAGCTGAAATTCTAGGAAATTAAAGGTTAAGATCCAGATTAATCCGACGCCTCTTACCATGATCCTCTTCAGACCAATTTATCTTTGAAAGGATAGGGTCAACTTGTGGTTCATAGGCTAAGAGTTGGTCAATTAGATCCGGAGCAGTTCTGGCTGTGAAGAGGAGTTCTTTCATAGGTTTTGAAACGAACCCATTTCTCCGAGCATCATCAAGAAACACACAAAGAAAATCATAAATCCTTCAACGTTGTACAGTCCAAGCGGTTTCTGGTGTATGTTCAGGTTCGCCCAAGATAGCACACATAACATTTCCTCCAATGTACCCAAGCCACCTGGCAAAGCAATAAAAGCATCAGCACGGTTAATCATTTCTACCAATCGTTCAGACATACCTGGCACGATTAACTCTTCTCTGTTTGATGGTCCAATAAGATTTGCTTCTGCCAAGGGTTTTGGGATGATTCCAAAAACGTGACTGCCTCATTCTTGTATAGCTTTTGAAACGATCCCCATAAGTCCAAGATTGCCTCCGCCATAATTAAATGCATATTTCTTGCAGCTAAGACTCGACCCAATTCTTGTGCTGCTTCTACGTATTGTGGCTTAACACCAACACTACTACTGCAAAACACACAGATGTTTTCAACTCGTCTTCTTGAAGTGGCTTCCAATTTTTTTTATGTATTTCTTTCTCAACTCTAGATGCCTTCAAAAGTGCAATGACGGGCTGAATTTATAGTACCTGAAAAGAGTGAGTAAAAATAGCACAAGTATCTTCCAGAGGACGATTAGTAGCGAAATAATATCGTGATAGTCAAAAAGGTCTGGATCCTGTCGGAGAAAATAAAATAAAAACAACAAAAAAAATCACAATTATTAAGAAAAGACACAATAGATATATTTACAAGAAAAGTAATGGCTTGATTGACGTCTATGCGTCAGGGACAAGCTTCCCATCCATTTTCTTATAAATTGGCAAACAGGGTCTTTTTGAGTCAGATTCCCGAGACTTAACAGTTGTCTTTCCTTTTGGAATTGTGCATATAACATGCGAATTTCATGATACAACACATCCACTGGGATGCGTCTCAAGAGTTATAGATATGTCATCCAAAGACTCCTTACTCAAGCCATCCCTAATGAAATTAATCTTATCTTCATGGTTATCAGGCACCATTCCTAAAGAACGACAACGAGTATTATAAAACATATGAGCACATTTATAACAAACACATATTCTTTTGGCTCTTTTTTTAGCATATGTGCTCTTTCCTAAACCAGGCAGATGTGAAATAAAAGAGTCAGAAGACTCACTTGCCAATCGGACCCGTGCATCAATTAACCAACGAATGTCAGTAGGAATACCTTTGATCATCAGTAACCTCATCCGTTCCAAGCGAGCTTTGTAAACTTTCATCAGAGATTTTTGAGGGAGGGAAGGAAATTGCTTGCGAAGATTTGTGAGATCTTCTTCCATCTTGAAATGACTAAACCTGTAAAAATTAAACACACAAAAATAAAACACAACAGATCACAATATATACAAAAATTACATGGGTTGCCTCTCTGCTAGCTCTAAGTTTAGAGTCATCAGCCAGACTTGACTTCTCGAACGTTAAGCTGGATCTGAAAGTGTAACACTTTCTTTTTGTCGCTCAAATGATTCTCCCCAGTAGTGCTTGACACGCTGACTATTAACTTTGAATGTGTTGTTGGTATTGGGATCCAGTAACTCAACCCAGAAGCTTGACAAAATGGTACAACCATTCAAAGTCATGCACTGTACGAGACCTCCTAATTTATTTTCATTTCTTTCAAGAACGAATGGAGCTACAAAGTTTAAGAAGGTGGCACGGGCACTGAGTCGAACAAAATTCTTTTGGTCACCTAATCATTGGAAAAGAACCATCAAAAGCAACGCACATGGGATTGTCCTCTCTCGGACGTCCAAAATAATATTGAAGCCTCCTTGAAGGATTATCTTCAGTCATGTCTGGCTGAAGACTTTAAATTTAGCGCTTGCAGAGAGGTAACCCATGCAAATTTTTATTTTTATTTCTATTTCTATTTTCGCATTTTGTGTACACATGTTGTAACATTTTTATTTTGTACGATTTTTGTAGGAAAAAGCACAGACAGAGCACTTAAATCAGAGCAAGCTAGTGAAAACGGAGTTATCACGAAATAATGTTTGACAAAATTGTGAAGATAAAAATTCAATTCATTAGATATGGCAGTGTAAGGAGTGAACTCTTGAGACGTATCCTAGTGGATATGTTCGTCGAACGAATAGCAATTTGCATATATTATAAAAAAAAAACATGCGACTTGGAAACCTCGCACGTCATGACTCGATGACCTAACACGTGAACATCCCAAATTTTAAGGGTTGCGCGTCACGACGCGCACCACTCTGCGTCGCGACATGTACGTAATTCCAGGCCTAAAAATAGCAGCCCACGCATCACTCTTCACAAATCCTTCATTTTTCTCTCGGTTTCTTCATATTCTTCTTCATTTTCCCCAACTCACCCATCCTCCATTGCGCATGTGGTCATTTCTGATTTTGGGAAACAACTCGTGAATCTCAGTTTCTATCTTTCTATTTCATTTTTTATTTATTTTATTAATTATTATTTTTTGAGTTGTGGCTGTGAAAAATATTGGTGCGGTGGTTGTGAAAATTTTGTTTTGTGCTTGTAGTTGAAAAGTTGTGGTTGTTGAATTTGTAGAATTGGGGGTGAAGAATTTTTGTGAATTTTTGAAGTGTTAGAAAGATTGGGTGATAATTGGAAAGACTTGAAAATTAGGGTAGGTGCTGCCGAAATTTCTATAAAAATTTAAAATTGAAAATGGCTCGTAAATGATCACTGACCACAATGGCTTCTGGACCAAGTTATGATGCCACGAAATTTGATCGGCAGCCACTGAGCGTAGATATGAAAAGGGGATGGGATACAAAATCTCAATCATGGAGAGGGGTTTTGACATTGACCCCAGGTAATTTCCCCAAATCGATAGAATTATCACCTCCCCGCACTGGCATAAGCTATGCAAACAACCTACCTGTAGGCATTGCATTTTTGCATGTGAGTCCCTATGATGAGTCTCATTTGGAGGCACTACCTTTTTAGTGGAGGAAGTTGCGGGAAACAGTTGTCGGAAGAGAATCGGTATTTCGTTAAATTTTATCCGCATGTTTAGCTCCAAGCTCGCTCGTTGGACCTCCGTTTTAATGCACCTTTAGCCTAAAAAACCCAGAACCATTTAACCTTGGCCCAAACCCACTCACCAAAACCAACACAACACCTAGCTTACCAAGACAAAGTCCACGCCCACACCCACCTAGGCCCACACGCCCCATGGCCTCTAAAATACACCAAAATTAAATTAAATATTAATTAAATTAAATAGTACACTAAATAAAATATAATTAAGTCATTTACCAAATTAATAAGACAAAATATAATTATACCAAATTAAAATATTGTAACTCCTAATCCAAAATATTTATACTAAATTAAAGAAAACATTAAATTAAATCATACCTAATTAAGATAAATCACAAATATTATATACCTTACTTAACAAATATCATGCCTAAACAAGATAAATCAAATATTCAACCTTCCTAATTCACCAAAATTCCCCCCCCCAATCAATCAAATCCTTTACTTGTTTGACACCAAATCCAATCTATTCCTTGTGAGACAAAGGGAAGCCCTAACCATTGTCTATATAAACAACCTAAAACCAAAGCCAACCCGCTCTCTAATCTCTCACAATTCATGCCCAAGACACACATCCAAGCCCTCTCTTGCACGCCACAAGACTTCTCCAAGCCTCAGTGCCGTGAACACCATCAACCTCATTCCCTCACCCTACTCCCTTCACGCCTAAGCCACTAAACACAGCCCCATTTGGCGCAACTTAAGCCACCTTCACAGCCCCCTAACTCACGCCAGAACAGCCCTAAATACACCCCTAAACCACCATAAAAACCCCTGCAAATAGCCCCTACCTGCACGCCAAACAGCCCACCAAATCACCTCACTGCAGTCCAAAAAACTGCATTGTTTAACCACTGAAACTGCACCTTTCCCACCACCAAAATATCAGCTAATACCCTTAAAACAGTCCTGAAAACACCTAAACCAGTAACAAAAAAAACTGCACATTTAATCCTTAAAATAATCACAAAAAACTGCACGAACAGCCCTCCAAAGCACAAAAACAGTAGCATAAATTACCAAAATAGTGACCAAAATAAAGTAGCAATACGGCAGCAAAACAGAGTCAAATAGTAGCTTGAGCAGCGAAACAGCGAGGTAAAACGCAGCCAGTGAACCAGAAAAGTTGAGGAGCTTTAACCATTCCGATCTCCGTGAAACGCGAGTCCGAAAGTCGACAAAAAAGGTTGACCTGAGGGTATTTTTCACATCCGTTTTCAGTTGTTTTTTTATTATTTATTGAGTTTCGTTTACATGATTATTATGGAGTGATGCATGTTGTGGCCTTTGAATAGATAAAAATGCATGTATTGTAAAATGATGTATGTTGTGGCCCTTGAATAAAATGAAAAGTGTGTCGCCTCTCGTGGTATATAGGATGGAAACCCAGACATAAATTTCATAGCCGATTCTGAATGGACGGTAGTATGATCCGTACTCGGGATACAACTCCACGTACCACTTGAGTAAACGGCGCATATTTAATTTTATGTTGCTTTGATTTGTTTATTATTCGCTACTTGATTTCCGCATGTTATTTGTTTATGTAATGATGTGATCGAGCGCATGGGCTTAGTAAGTTGGATTAAAGGTCCCCTATTTTGAGGGGTTAAAATCCTTTACCACGATGCTTTACCGCGCCGATTGATGTATATTCGGTGAATGTAAGATGTGTTCATTCTGGTATACGAAGCCGATATTATTGTCTTTATTTTTTATATGCATGATGTGATCGAGCGCATGGGCTTAGTAAGTTGGATTAAAGGTCCTTAAACCCTTTACCACGAGCTTTGCCGCGCCGGTTGATGTATATTCGGTTGAATGTAAGATGTGTTCAATCAGGTATACGAAGCCGATATTATTGTCTTTATTTTTTATATGCATGATGTGATCGAGCGCATGGCTTAGTATGTTGGATTAAAGGTCCTCCTATTCTGAGGGGTTATAATCCTTTACCACGATGCTTTGTCCGCGCCGGTTGATGTATATTCGGTTGAATGTAAGATGTGTTCAATCGGGTATATGAAGTCGATATCATTTTCTTTACTTTTTATATATGTATTGTGTTGATTGCGCATGGGCTTAGTAAGTGTGATTAAAGGTCCTCTATTTTGAGAGGTTAAAATCCTTTACCACGATGCTTTGCCGCGCTTTTAGCCCTCTATTATTTATTAGATGTCATCTATTCATTCGTTCATGTATGTGTCATGTTGTTTACAGCATTTTGGAGGTCGCTGTTGTGACCTCGTTCGAACGCGTTTCAGAATGCCACACGAACGCATGTTTTCTGTCTGGTCCCGTTTGAACGCGTTATCAAACGCTATACGAACGTGAACCTTCTATTTACCATTCGAATGCGTATACGAATGCCGCACGAACACCCATGGTAAACAGGTCCTCATGCATCACATCACGACATGTCTATCTTAGCATATAGTTATCTCTTTTTACCTTATGCATTTGTATTACCTCTTTAGTTATCTATTTCTATTATGCGCTTAAGTGTCTTTCCTTAATATGCATGCTTATATGAAGGCTATATGTTTGCTCTTATGTGCCTGCCAATGTGAAATTGTATGTCTTCAGTATTTCAATTTATCTTTATGCATGAATTCACACATAGATTATATACAAATAGGTTCTATGCAAGCATGAAAATGTGTTATATGTAAATTTATATATGAGCTTTGTACCTATGCATGCAAACTTAGGAGTGACTTATCCTTGGAAATATGTTGCTTAGGCTTGGTTAGATTATTGCACAAATCACTTTATTACAAGTGTTATAAGTAAGGAACCATTCTGAACCCAACGGTTTGAGGTCTTCCCTTGCGAGGGGTGAGTGCAGCCTTAAATCTTTATCCCGGTTCACATCGGGTGGCGACTCCATTATTCTCCGGTTTAGTCCCCCGCGGGCTACTCCGTACTCCCAACTAGGCCGTGATCCTAGAACAGCATGCGTCACCCCAGATCCTGTGTCCCACAGTCCGGCGACTCCACTGGGGATAGAGAATCGGCCCCGTAATAATGTCTTGTAATATTATGATTTGTACTTTATTTAATTATGTCTAATATGAGTTAAAAGGGGTTTAATCAAAGGCATATTGTTTAGGATGGGTAATGGTTTGGTGTCTTCCTTCACTCACTACCTTTCTAGAAGGAAAAGTTGTGAAGGCAGCTAGATAATCATATACTTGTAGCCTATTGTGACAGACTAATTTAGAGGACTCGTTTTTTATTCCTGTCACTAAGCGATAAGAGCCTAAGAGGCTAGGGTACTTCAGAGAGCCTCACTCCACCCTCCCTCTTGGAAATCTACAATGGGAAATCCATCTGACAGTCAGTCACACACCATAACTCGTTGGCACGTACTGTAAGGTATAAAAAAGGTGTGCTCACTTGGTCGCTCGAACCCTTGAGTGAGGAGACCTAGTTGTGGGTAATCCTTCGCCAGCGAGAGTCTTTATCTACACTCCCGCAAACCCACACGTAGACAGGAATTGTATAGCCTATAGCAACTATTTCCTTGTGCTTGTGGACCATCCTCATTTGGATGCAGTTGGACTTCTTGTCAGAAATGCGAACTTGTTGGGCCATTTAATCTGGGACAAGTTCGTATCCTATGACAATTGGGCCAAAAGCTTCTGAAATGTTGATGAGCCACTCTATATAAATTATCTTTGTATGCTTGTGTTTGGGAACTTTGTCATTTGGATCCATTTGGACCTTTTGTCATGAAGTATGGGCTTGTTGGGCCATTTAAACTGGGACAAGAACGTATCTTATGATGATTGGGCCAAAAGCTTCTAAAACGCCAATGACAGTTATTATTTGGATACGGTTGGACTTCTTGTCATGAGATGTGAACTTGTTGGGCCATTTAAACTGGGACGAGTTCACTCCTATGACAGTTAGCCCAAAATCTTCTAAAATGATGATGGGCCGATTTGTGTGAAAATTTTAATGAGTTGATATATTCCTTGTATCGCATGCATCTCATTCATCTCATGCATACATATATCCTGTTAACACCCTCTATGTCCATAAAAGATATCATAGAGTCCCGTTGGGTTAGGGAAGAGGGAAGACTCACCAAAAGACCGGTAACAGATATGAGTACATCCGATAACGAGGTATCCCAGATAGATCAGTTGGAAAATGGTTTCGCCAAGATTACCGGACAGTTGCAAGCCTTGACTACTGCCATGGAAAATATGGTTGTACCCCGTGCTGGGGGAAATTATGAGAATATGAGGCGCGAGGAGCCTCCGAATGGGTTGCGGGATGATATCCCCACTTTTGATGATGACATGGCAGAGTATGCAACAGGCAGAGTGATTGGGTCTCAGACAGAATTTCAGAAGCTTCGGGACCAGGTAGAAACAGTTACCCATAAAATGAGGGGTAAACATGAAGAGTTGTTAGATTATGAGGCAACGACCTTCAGAGAACAGCTGCCAGCTCAGTTTAAAATGCCCGACATGGCCAAGTTTAATGGGAATGGAGACCCGAGAGTCCATCTGCAGCAATATGTCTCAGTCATGAGTTCAGTGGGTCTATCACAGTGCCAAGTCCAAAAGATGTTTGGGATGTCACTCGAGAGGGCACCTGTGGTTTGGTATCATAGCCTTGAGAAGAAGGTTAAGGAACATTGGAGGGAACTAGCTAATGCTTTTCTGAGGCAGTATGTTACAGACTTAGAAATTGACTTGTCACTCCGTGATTTGGAGAACACTAAGCAGAAGCTAGAGGAAAGTTTCAAAGAGTATGTGGATCGCTGAAGAAGCCAACTTTTGAAAATGCAGACTCGGCCTTCAGAGAAAGACCAAATTAAAATGATCATCAAGGGCACCAAGCCCTCTATTTATGGTAAGCTGAGGAGGATGACTTCGATGATTTCTGATTTTCGACAGTTGAGTGAAACTATCATGGATATTGAGGAAGAGGAGGCTGAAAACAGAAAGTTTTATGGCCAGAATAGAAGAACTTTTGGGGGGCCTTCTGAGACCAAGCCCGCTACTGCCGAGGTCGCTACCTTCAAGAACAGACGATTCTCCAATCTTGGTAGACCTTTGTCAAATGTATTTGAAAAGCTGAAAATGCAAGGACTTCTAAAACCTTTGGAACCTAGGCCATTTCCGAACCCTGTGCCACCATATCTCAAACTAAACTAGTATTGTCACTTCCATCAAGAAAAAGGCCATGACACCGACAACTGTACCCGCCTTAGGCATGAGGTCCAAAACCTCATTGACTCCCATAAAATACCCAATCCAAAAAAAGAACAACCCAACACACACATAAACCCTCAACTATAAAGCCACTCAACCACCCAAGCTTCTTGCATTGAGATAAGGGATAACAGTGAAGAACCATAGGCCAAGGAAGAAGGCAATGTTGCGAATTATGAAGTTATTCCTCCTAGTTTATTTGATCATGTATTTTTTTAATATAGACATTGATTTAGTCTACATGTTCGAACCATTTTCTCAAATGATAATAAAGACGTTCATTTCGTTGAATATCTTCTACAATATGAGTATATTTGAGAAAAGCATTCAACCTGGGTACTATGAAATTCAATGATGTTTAGAACACAGAGAATCCTCGGAATAAGCAAGCAGAAAAGATAAGATAGCCATTCAGAAATTGGGAAATGGGGCAGTGAGAATATCAGACTTGGAAGGGAATTAGTTCACCAAGCCGATCAACGTAGACAGATTGAAGTAGTGGCTTGCCTAAGGAAAAGAAGACTGAGCAGTCACCAAAAGAATTGGCAGAAGACCTAACCCGACGGGATAGGAACATTCATGCATGCATACACGTAACACATTTTGTATCCTTTTGTGTTTGTTTTGTTTTGTGTTCACAGGTTTTGAAGAATAAAAAAGAAAGCGGCAAAGAACAAGCTAATCAGAAACGGTGTGAAAAGCACAGTATCAGATTCGGGTAATAATCCCAGAGTTGAGGCCCATTGGAGTTTGAGTTTTGGGTATGGCACTCTGGGGGCGAGGCCCACGTCATTATCAGTAGCTTGGGGACGAGTCCCAGGGCTGAGGCCATATCAGTATCGATTCAGGAACAAAGCCCACAGTCAGCTCAGATCGGGGATAAAGCCCACATTTAGTTTAATTCAGGAACAAAGCCCACATTCAGTGCAATTCAGGAACAAAAACACAGTCAGTATAATTCAGGAACAAAGCCCTCATTCAGTATAATTCAGGAACAAAGCCCACATTCAGTGCAATTCAGAAACAATGCCCACAGTCAGCTCAGATCGGGGATAAAGCCCACATTCAGTATAATTTAGGAACAAAGCCCACATTCAGTGCAATTCAGGAACAAAGCCCACATTCAGTGTAATTCAGGAACAAAGCCCACAATCAGTATAATTCAGGAACAAAGCCCACATTCAGTATAATTCTGGAACAAAGCCCACATTCAGTGCAATTCAGAAACAAAGCCCACAATCAGCTCAGATCGGGGATAAAGCCCACATTCAGTATAATTCAGGAACAAAGCCCACATTCAGTGCAATTCAGGAACAAAGCCCACAGTCAGCTCAGATCGGGGATAAAGCCTACATTCAGTATAATTCAGGAACAAAGCCCACATTCAGTACAATTCTGGAACAAAGCCCACCGTCAGCTCAGTTCGGGGATAAAGCCCACATTCAGTACAGTTCGGGAACAAGGCCCAGGTAATAAAGCCTTCAATCAGTACAGTTCGGGAACCAGGCCCACAGTAAACATAATTCGGGAATATAGCCTAGAGGAATAAAGCTCTATCTTAGCACAGTTTGGGAATACAACCCAGGAGAATAAAGCTCTCTCTCAGCAGAGTTCGGGAATACAGTCAAGGATAATAAAGCTCTCTCTCAAAACGGTTCGGGAATACAGCCCAGGAGAATAAAGTTCTCTCTCAGTGTAGTTCGGGAATACAGCCCAGAAGAATAAAGCTCTCTCTCAGCACGGTTCGGGAATACAGCCCAGGAGAATAAAGCTCTCTCTCAGCATAGTTTGGGAATACAGCCCAGGAGAATAAAGCTCTGTCTTAACACAGCTCGGGAATAAGGCCCAGGGGAATAAAGCCATATCTCTACACAGTTCGGGAACAAAGCCTAGAGGAATAAAGCCCACTTGCAAAACAGCTCGGGAATAAAAGCCCAGGAGAATAAAGCTCTCTCTCAACGCAGTTCGGGAATAAAGCCCAAAGGTCAAACCATCTCAGGATAACAAGTAAGTTAAGCAACAGCTGGCGATGCAGGTAAAGTAGAAATGCATTGCATAACTTTGATAGGATTGTTCAAAGTCACACACTGCACAAGTCCCATCAAAGTGGGGACGACTGTAGGCATTGCATTTTTTCATGTGAGTCCCTATGATGAGTCTAATTTGGAGGCACTACCTTTTAAGTCGAGGAAGTTGCGGGAAACGGTTGTCGGAAGGGAATCGGTATTTCGTTAAATTTTATCCGCATGTTTAGCTCCAAGCTCGCTCGTTGGACCTCTGTTTTAAAGCACATTTAGCCTAAAAAACCCAGAACCATTTAACCTTGGCCCAAACCCACTCACCAAAACCAACACAACACCTAGCTTACCAAGACAAAGTCCACGCCCACACCCACCTAGGCCCACGCCCATGGCCTCTAAAATACACCCAAATTAAATTAAATATTAATTAAATTAAATATTAACTAAATAAAATATTAATTAAGTCATTTACCAAATTAAATAAGACATAAAATATAATTATACCAAATTAAAATATTGTAACTTCATAATCCAAAATATTATATACTGAATTAAAGAAAACATTAAATTAAATCATACCTAATTAAGATAAATCACAAATATTATATACCTTACTTAACCAATATCATGCCTAAACAAGATAAATCAAATATTCAACCTTCCTAATTCACCAAAATTTGCCCCCCAATCAATCAAATCCTTTCATTGTTTGACACCAAATCCAATCTATTCCTTATGAGACAAGGGGAAGCCCTAACCATTGTCTATATAAACAACCCAAAACCAAAGCCAAGCCGCTCTCTAATCTCTCACAATTCATGCCCAAGACACACATCCAAGCCCTCTCTCGCACGCCACAAAGACTTCTCCAAGCCTCATTGCCGTGAACACCATCAACCTCCTTCCCTCACCCTACTCCCTTCACGTCTAAGCCACTAAACACAGCCCCATTTGGCGCAACTTAAGCCACCTTCACAGCCCATAACTCACGCCAGAACAGCCCGAAATACACCCCTAAACCACCATAAAACCCCCTGCAAATAGCCCCTACCTGCACGCCAAAATAACCCACCAAATCACCTCACTGCAGTAAAAAAAACTGCACTGTTTAACCACTGAAACTACACCTTTTCCCACCACCAAAACAACAGCTAATACCCTTAAAACAGTCCAGAAAACACCAAAACCAGTAAAAAAAAAACTGCACTTTTAATCCTTAAAATAATCACAAAAAAATGCACGAACAGCCCTCCAAAACACCCAAAAAGTAGCATAAATTACCAAAAATAGTGACCAAAATACGGCAGCAATACGGCGGCAAAACGGAGTCAAAACAGTAGCTTGAGCAGCGAAACAGCGAGGTAAAATGCAAGCCAGTGAACCAGAAAAGTTGAGGAGCTTTAACCATTCCGATCTCCGTGAAACGCGAGTCCGAAAGTCGACAAAAAAGGTTAGACCTGAGGGTATTTTTCACATCCGTTTTTAGTTGTATTTTTATTATTTATTGAGTTTCGTTTGCATGATTATTATGGAGTGATGCATGTTGTGGCCTTTGAATAGATAAAAAATGCATGTATTGTAAAATGATGTATGTTATGGCCCTTGAATAAAATGAAAAGTGTGCCGCCTCTCGTGGTATATAGGATGGAAACCCGGACATAAATTTCATAGCAGATTCCGAATGGACGGTAGTATAATCTGTACTCGGGATACAACTCCACGTACCACTTGTGTAAACGGCGCATATTTTGTTTTATGTTGCTTTGATTTGTTTATTATTCGCTACTTGATTTACGCATGTTATTTGTTTATGTAAATGGCATTTGGTACATTCGGAAGATTCCTTGAAATTTGACGCGGAACTTAGTTTAGTTCCACCTCGGACAAATTTTTAATAATCGGATAGTAACTTTCTTATACGATCTCTTATTTTTATGATTTTATATCATCGGAAAGCTTAGACAAGAGCTACAACTTTCACATTGAATAGTTTTCCGAATTCGAGCCGAAGTAGGTCAAAAATCATGATTTCCGTAACTGCTACAGTAATTTCGAGAAGATACTAGAAATTGGACATGTGGAAAAATCTCAACCACTCTTTTTATCACAAAAATCAGCCATTTTGCCTGTAAATAAGGCATAATTCATGCATCCCTTAGGAGTGTAAAACGTGAGCTTTAAGTGAAAAGGGAAAATCCTCAAATGTTTCTTCATTTTCATGAAAATAATGAAGGTTGATGATGAGCTCTCAGTTTTATTGGTCAAGTAATCTTCCATTCTCTTCATATATTCTCAAATTCTTTTCAATTTTGAATATAGAGTATGAAGCCCCATTTCGGACCATACTAATTTTAGAATTTGGAATTGTTAAATTGGCTTTAAGTGGGTTGTTAGCATGGTTTTGGGAAGTAACATGATGATATTATTATGGACTGAGGTTTTGTGTATGTGAATGTATTGGAGGGGGAAGTTGAATGTGCTTCTTATGTGCTATTGATAAATGGTACATAAATTGAGGTTGGAAAAGCCTCTTAAGTATGCATAATGTGTTTAAAGTGGTGTTTATATGAAGGTTTTAGTGTGGGAAGTGTGGTGTAGCAAGTTAAGCTTAAAAAGATTGATATTAGGCCTTGAATCTAGCCTCGTGTTGTGACGCCAAACACCGTGCGTCGTGACATATTCTGGAAAACAAGCCCCAATTCGGTTCTGCCT
Organism: Zanthoxylum bungeanum; assembly: GCA_019454045.1. Classification (NCBI taxonomy): domain Eukaryota; kingdom Viridiplantae; phylum Streptophyta; class Magnoliopsida; order Sapindales; family Rutaceae; genus Zanthoxylum; species Zanthoxylum bungeanum. Next base: position 131,116 of record SKCR01050743.1, read on the forward strand.
TGTGCTCATCGCAACGCGCGTGGACTTACGTCACGACACGAACCAAAACCAGCTTTGTGTTTTGGTCTTCTCCAGGCCGCGTTGCGACGTGCAAGTCTTAGCATCGCGATGCATGGACATTTTCCAGGACATTTTTTTTACCAATTCAGTTTCAACTCGGGATATTAGAGGCACCCAAAAGACTTCTTATCATCATATATATACGCGTAAATTACCATGAATTAGTTGAAAAACCCTTGTATCGATAACAGTTTCGAAATGAATTCTACAATATGTATTCTAACTAAGTTAAACATGAAAAGTTATCGCAGGAACTGCAAATCCTTTCGGTGCAGTGACGTTACGCCAGGCGAATTCCAAACCAGTGATTGGATATTTTCTTTTAAGTTGATTTTCATCTTACTGTTGTTTATATCAGACTTATTTTTCACTTTTAGGGCGTTAGCCAATTTTATTATCAATTATAATTTGATTGCCATGTTTTGAGAAATGAATAAGAAAATAAATATTTTCAAAGCATGATTTTATGATTTTTCGAGGCATGGGGAAAAACCCACCTCAGTATGTAACTGTTACAGCCATGGAATTGACGGATGACATGTGCACATGTAGAGGACTGGGGGGACGGTGATACGTAACGCCCTCAGATCCTTGTTCTGGACTAGGGATGATAGAAGCCCCTAGATCCTTGTTTCAGAGCTTGGAGGGTAGCATAGATCTGTACCCTCAATTCTAGTTCAGTGGCTTGGGGGAGAATGATACGTAAACCCCAAGACCACTAGTTTCAGAGGCAGAAATGGTATGTTTTGGGGGACGGTGATATATAACGCCTCAACGTCATGGATTTGCACTCCTAGCTATAGTTAGGCGTATGGGGGACAACGATACGTAACGCCCCCATTCGCGAAGGTTTTCAGAGACATATAGTAGTTTTCAGATATAGATTTCAGAAACGTTTTCAGATATTGTTTTCAGAAAAGATTCATAGAAAAGACAGTTTCAGAAATAGTAGTTTTATAAGAGCCTTTCAGAAGAGATAAATTTTACAAAAGAGTTTTCAGAAAAGGTTTTCATAAAGGATTCAAGATAAAGAACTACTTTCAGATAAGATCCGATTGGATTTTCAAAACTTGAGCTTTCATTAAGTATTCTAGTTTTCATTTTAAGTCGTCCACTCACTTAGATCTTACAAACAGTCTAACCCCCACTCACAGTTTCTTGTTTTCCAGGATACCCAGAGGACGCGCTTGGGAGGATGGATACTGATGGCAGTCACTAGAGGGTCTGAGTCCACCAGATTGAGTTACAGTTCAGTCAGAGTCATATAAAGTAATGCATTTTACATTATGTATGGTAAAGCATTCATATGTAATATGTTTAAGTTTTATTTTTGAAGTTGTATTTTAAAGAAGTGTTAAATACAGAACCTGAGACAAATAGTGCTTACATGTTAAAAATGAGTTAGGCAAGGGTCCCATGTTTGAGCTATAGTTGAGATGAGTTAATAGCGATGTATACAGTCAGTAAGTCAGAGGCTCAGAGGAATAGTACGGCCTATTCCCTGCCGGTAGCATCTCCTGGATTGAGGATGATACAAAGATGGTATCAGAGCATGGTATAGGGAGTCAGTGACTGCAGTGGACAGAGTGTTGGGGTCTGGTATAAGCAGTATGTCCGGGATACTCGTATGTGAGGCACTAACTCCCCCGTATCTGATCCTAGAGTACGTCTTCAAGATCTATAGACGGGTTAGTAAGTTTTCCTAGACTATCTGAATAGTATTCCTTACGAGAACAACTATACTATAGATCCAAGTTGAGAATTCCCTTGTAGTTATCCTGGCTTATTACCAGAAGTACAGACAAACTATGAGACTAGAGAGTAAATTTTTGAGGATATTCACCCAAGGGAATGTGAAGAGAGATTTATAAGAAAAGTAAAAGAGGACGTATAGATGATTAAAGTAACCAGATAGTAGTAAGAATCAGAGACACAAAGTTAGATAATAAAAGATAACACCATAACTTGTAGTAAAGGAGAATATAACAAGCCTGAATAAGAGTAAAATGCCGAGTAGACCTAAGTAAAGTCTCTTTTCTCCAAACAAGATTCCTTTCCACCTCAGAAAATTCTTCCAAACAGATCCAATATCTCTTGCGCACCTCGTACAAATAGCGAGTTTCCCCGAATAACCAATAACAACCATAAGGCAGAAGAAGCAAGAAATCAGGATTAGTCCCGGAGGCTTCTAATAGCTGTGAGATGCCATAAAGATGCAGAGATTCTAGATTCCCCAAACCCAGACCCACAGGCATATAAGATAAATGACGTCAGGAAAGTGATTAGTTGCCTAACTAAGGAATCTGATAGGTAAGGCCCCGACCTACCCAGATCATCACCCCTTAGTGATACCAGTTAAGAAAGCTGCCCTGACAGAGCCTACATCATAACCACCTTACTTGAGAAATAGACTCTACCAGGACACAAAGTACTAGAATAAGGACGACGATAACTATCGAGATGTAAAGGTTTGTTCCATCATTTCCCAGCTTAAAATAAAGACAACCGATAGAAGCCCGACGAGAGTCTATCTTAATAGATGGAAGACCTTGGGAGGTAGATCACCCAAAGAAGGGTTAATGAAGTTTTCGAGGATGTAAACAAGAGAACCCAGTATAGCCCAAAGATTTAGACAAGTCAGCACAAGGTTTGTAGTAATAATAGAAGTCCACAGAATAGATCAAACTTAGTAGAACCTTCAGATCAGCCCAAAGCCAGTAAAATACCGTGGAAGTATAAAAATAATAGACCCGTGAAATTAGAGATATTTAGAAGTGACAAAAGTACCAGTATGGACAGTAAAACAAAGTGTCATAGCTGCGACTTATAGCAAGAGCAGAGAGAAGAAATCTAGGAAGTAGTCAGAAGGATGAACCACTAGTTGCCTCAGTAGCATGACGTAGAGCCAAGAGGTAGGATATGAAAACAGTAAAAAGGAAACAAAAGTGTCAAGAGGATTCAGTATGTATAGTGACATGGACAATGTAGCTTGAAGACAACATGATAAGTGAAGACTCTAACCAAGCCTGTGAGCATATGCACACCCCTCAACTTAGAGCCCAGTAAAGAGAAGAACAAGTAAAGAATAGCAATTGATAGATTGGAAGAATAGCGAGATGGCTAGACAGCCAAATCAATGAGTCCAATGAAACATAGATAAAAAGTATGAAAAATAATAGTTCGAATCCATAATAAGTTGAGTTAACTCTAGAAGCCATCGTTGAATTAAGGAACCATTAAAGAAGTAAAGACTTAGAAGTACGAAGGGACCAGATAGAACGACTCTCAAAAGTACAGTATATAACTCATAAAAGTCTCATTATATTGAAAAAGAAGAACTAGACAAGAGTGACACCTAAACCAAACGATTCAGTAGAACATGCCTTAAGTAATCAAAGTTGATAGAGTCTTTAGGAGACTAAAGATATAAGGAGTTTAAGGAATTGAGATGAGAAAGTAACCTATACAACAGAGTAAGCTTATTAAAGAGGAATAACAAAGGGAGTATAGCGGCACTCAGAGAGATAAAGTAACGACTTCAGGAGGTTTAAAAACAAAGACTAAATAGGAAAGAGTGTTGAGACAACACAATACAGTTTTTAGAGAATATGACTCCAGAGGAATTTCGTAGAAAATGTAGTGTGTTCGATAGTTGAAAATGATTAGAAGTAAAGTTGGAGGAGGCAAACTAGACACGTATATACAAGAGTCTTAAGCTTATAAATAAGCAGTATGTACAATTAGACCACCATAACTAGAAAGGTCTCAGGACAAGTTCCCACCCTCCCAACCATCATTAGACAACAGTAGCAGAGATGGACCTTGAATGTTGCCTTAGGATACTCCCAGAAATAAGTGAAATTATAGTAAAAGAAGACTGGAACATGAAACCTTCAGACGCAATTTAATAAAATAATAAAAGTGAGTGATAGCTCTGGGTAAAATAGTTAGGAAAGAAGTTGTTCAGATGGAGTGGTATAGAGATAAAGTGGTAGTCAAGTAATGACTGAGATATAAAGGAACCAGTGTTAGACGTAATAGTGGTTATATAAAGGAAGAAGATATCCTTTAGACAAGAAGACAGATACATAGACCAAGGAAGTTTTCGGTATAGAATAGGATAAAGCAAAAGATGAAAAGAATACTAAGGAAAATGTTTGGAACTGTAGCCGTCAAGGTGCGATGACGGTAGGAGAGAATACCTAAAAAGTAAAGACAGAAATGTGTAACAACAAGGTTTTTTAGTAACAGAATGAAACCAAAGATCCCATACGTGTTAGCTCACGCAAATCATATAAAGTACCCAGCCCTAATTTAAGTCGACCAAATCACCACGGGTTTGGGACGACCTTAGCCACAGATATGGGTGGTTTGGCAGAAGTGTAGTATAATATAGAACCGAGAAAATAAGTTTACTACAATATGGGAAATAATAAAAATGAGATCGTAGGATACAACTAGGAGTAGAGAATAAGTTAAGGACATCATAACTGAATTCGTATTAGAAACGGAAGTAAAAGTATAAACAAAACATGTATTGTAGCCAGAACCGAATCACCAGTATCGACATCGAAACATGGAATACAGTTTAAGTAAAAATATACATATAGTTAAGTTCAGTTTAAGAACCTTGCTTCTAAGTCATTAGCAAACTGTGAAGAATCCCCAAAGAAGCTACCCAGAATCAACCACCTTAATACAAAAGTAATTAAGTAGATAACACTAGTAAGCAAGAGATACATGAAGAATCTAACCCTGCACTATAAGTGCTGAGCTCCATAGTTAGCCAGAGAAATGAAAAATTGGAAGAATATAACCCATAATTAGTTAAAGCTTAGTGAGAAAATAGAGAGTTAAATAGTTAAGTTATGGAGTCAAATGCTAGGTTGTGATACATAAGCATCGTTAAGGGAATATACAAGAGATTATTCTTTTATAAACTTGCACTAGAATGGAATCAGTACACGCAAAAAACTTAACCATGGAGAGTGCTAGTAGTTGAGAGAAGTTCGAAATTACCTGTTTGGAAGAACCAGATGGAGGCAAGTGAAGTTGGACATAGCTAAGAGTCGAAGAATGAGATTTCTGTAATGTGTAATAATAGTTGTAGCTTAACAGTAGTAGTAAGTACCCAGTAGAACTCTTACGAAGTAGGGACATAGTATTGCCACTCAATCATGAATTCAAGAGGTATCATACATAAAACATATATTAGAATAAGGAAATGAGTAATGCATACTTATGAGCTTAAGAAATAAAGTAAAATATCAATCCTTGCATATAGAAATAAAGTACCCTCTAGGTTATGATACAATTGATGGAAGTGAATTAGAGAATGAGTAGGTAGATGGTTTAAAGTTGGTGACCTAAAACATAGTATGTGAATCATGTAAAATGCGATAAGATGTTTAGTATCGAGAATTTCAAATCTAGACAGACTCCAGAATTTCAGTTTAAAAGAGGATTCAAGGACGAATCCTATTTAAAGTGGGAAGAATTTGTAACATCCAGTGAAACTGATGACTTGTACGATACCAGGGTCTGACGAATATTATAATTCAGAGGTATAATACTTGATATAAATCATGTTCGACCAAGTACGTGCTCATAAAATGGCATTTGGGACATTCAGAATTCCTTGAAACTTTGACGCGAAACATAGTTTAGTTCCACCAAGGATAACTGTTTAGTAATTGGGTCGTCACTTTCTCATACGATATCCGATTTTTATTAATTTTATATCGTCGGAAATATTAGACCGAGAGCTACAACTTTTGCGTTGATTATTTTTCCAAATTCAAGATCGAAGTAGGTCAAAACACATGATTTCTATTTCAAGAAGAGACTAGAAATGAGACATGTGGTAAAATCTCAACCACTCCTTTTATCACAAAAACCAGCCACCTTACCAATAAATAAGGCACTATTAATGCATCCTTTAGGAGTGTAAAACGTGAGCTTGAAGTGGAGGGGGAAAATCCTCAAATGTTTCTTCATTTCCATGAAAATAATGAAGGTCGATGATGAGCTCTCAAGTTTTATTGGTCAAGTAAGCTTCCATTCTCTTCCTATCTTCTCAAATTCTTTTCAATTTTGAATATAGAGTATGAAGGCCCATTTCGCACCTTACTAATTTTAGAATTTGTAATTATTAAATTGGCTTTAAGTGGGTTGTTAGTATGTGTTTTTGGATGTAACATGATGGTTTTATTATGGATTGAGGTTTTTGTATGTGAATGTATTGGAGAGGGGAAGTTGAATGTGCTTCTTATGTGCTATTGATAAATTGGTACGTAAATTGAGTATGGAAATGCCTCTTGAGTTTGCATAGTATAGTTAAAGTGGTGTTTATATGAATGTTTTAGTGTGGGAAGTGTGGTGAAGCAAGTTTAGCTTAAAAAGATTGATATTAGGCCCTGAATCTGGCCTCGCGTCGTGACGCATTCTGGAAAACAAGAGCCAATTCGATTCTGTCTTGTTCGCATCGTGACACGCATAGTCTTGCGTCGCCACGCCAACCAAAACAAACTTTCTGTTTTGGTATTCTCCAATCCGCGTCGCGACGCACAAGTCTTTACATCACGAAGCATGGCCATTTTCCAGGACATTTTTTTTACCAATTTAGTTTTGACTCGGGATATTAGAGGCCACCCAAAAGACTTCTTATCATCATATATATAAGCGTAAATTACCATGAACTAGTTGAAAAACCCTTGTAGCGATAACAGTTTCGAAATGAATTCTGCAATATGTATTCTAACTAAGTTGCCCATTAAAACTTATCGCAAGAACCACAAATCCTGTCGGCGCAATGACGTTTTGCCAGCCAAATTCCAAACCAGCGAGTGGACATTTTCTTTTAAGTTGATTTGTTGTTTATATCAGACTTATTTTTTGGTTTTACGGCGTTAGCCAATTTTATTATCAATTATAATTTGATTAACATGTTTTGAGAAATGATTGAGAAAATAAATATTTTCAAAGCATGATTTTATGATTTTTCGAGGCGTGGGGAAAAACCCACCTCGGTATGTAACTGTTACAGCCATGGAATAGACGGATGACATGTCCACATATAGAAGACTGGGGGGACGGTGATACGTAACGCCCTCAGATCCTAGTTCAGGACTAATGATGACAGATGCCCCTACATCCTAGTTTCAGAGCTTGGAGGGTAGCATAGATCTGTACCCTCAGTTCTAGTTCAGTGGCTTAGGGAACGGCGATACGTAATGCCCCAAGACCAATAGTTTCAGAGGCAGAAGTGGCATGCTTTGGGGGATGACGATACGTAACACCTTAATGTCATGGATTTGCACTCCTCGCTCTAGTTAGGCATATAAGGGACGGTGATACATAACGCCCCCATGCGTCAAGGTTTTCAGAGACAGATAGTAATTTTCAAATATAGATTTCAGAAACAATTTTTAGATATAGTTTTCAGAAAAGATTCCTAGAAAAGACAGTTTCGGAAATAATAGTTTTATAAGAGCCTTTCAGAAGAGATAAATTTTACAAAAGAGTTTTCATAAAGGATTCAAGATAAAGAACTACTTTCAGATAAGATCTGATTGGATTTTCAAAACTTGAGTTTTCATTAAGTATTTTAGTTTTCATTTTAAGTTGTCCACTCACTTAGATCGTACAAACGGTCTAACCTCCCGCTCCCAGTTTCTTATTTTATAGGATACCTAGAGGACGCGCTTGGGAGGATGGATACTGATGGCAGTCACTAGAGGGTCTGAGTCCACCAGATTGAGTTACAGTTCAGTCAGAGTTATGTAAAGTCATGCATTTTGCATATTGTATGGTAAATCATTTATATGTAATATGTTTAAGTTTTATTGTCAGAGTTGTATTATAAAGAAGTGTTAAATACAAGACATGAGATAAATAATTCTTACATGTTAAAAATGAGTTGGGCAAGAGTACCATATTTGAACTATAGTGGAGATGAGTTAATAGTGATGTATACAGTCAGTAAGTTAGAGACTCAGGGGAATAGTATGGCATATTCCCTGTCGGTAGTATCTCATGGATTGGGGATGTTACATGAAAGTACCACAAATGCTTACTCTCTGGAATATTTTATTCGAACCAATGGATAACGTACTACTATTGCCATATGTTCGAACACTGCAACGAACGCAACACTAATCAAAAAGCTCCAGCTTTACCAAAAACCAGTCCAATTGGTCCAAGCTCTTCAAGACTCATTACAACATAATTGAACTTATTTTTCAAGGATATTACCAATAAAAATGGAACTAACACTTGTAAATACAAATATTCTATTTACATATATTAATGTATATGATCATTAAATTAATGTATTAAAATTTATGTTTTGTATCATTTTACAATACAAATATCATTTGGTGTAAACAACTTTTGAAATATAAATCTAAATACTAAAGGTACATTTTAGTATTTACCTACCTTAAGTGGCGAAATGAATTTTCATCACTAAATATAAATACTTTTAGTGATGAAATACAAAAGGTAATACTTTTAGTTGGTGAAAATTTAAACTTTACTGTGTTATTAACTCAAAATATACATGAATATCTTCTGATGGTAGTTGGTGATAATACCAAATAATTTATAACAGAGACAAATTATATATTGAAGCAATATTGTCCCCTTAATGTCAATAAATAGTCTGATATAAATTTAGGTATCAAGAAAAAGCTCGTGGACAAAGTGAATGTTAAATACAATTGACTCTGAGAATTTTTGTGTAAGCAAATGGTTGTATAAATATTTATTATTTAACATTTATAATAGTTTATATGTGATGTGATATAAGAAATGTTTGTGCTTCCTAAGAGTGCTAATGTGGAAAGGGTTGTTTGGAGGGTTTTGATGAAGAGGTATTGAAGTTGGCGATTTGGAATAAAGAGAGATTATTATCTGAAATACAAAACTGACAATGAGCTTTTAAGTCATTGTCCTCTTGGAGTTGATTATAATGAGTGGAAATGGTTGGTGGAGCAATATTGGGGAACACAAAAGTTCAGAGTAAGTTGATTATAAAGAGATCAAGTTTCTGGTGGAGCAATATTGGAGAACAAAAATTGGGTTTCTACGGCTGCAGAAACCCAATTTTTTTGGTTTCTGCAGCTGCAGAAACCAATAAAACTGATGCAATAATAGAAACCCAAATTTCTGGGCAGAAACCCAAAAAATTGGGTTTTTGGTTTTCTACTGCTGCAGAAACCTAGTTTTCTCGGTTTTTGCTGCTACAGAAATTTTGTTTTTGGATTTCTACTTATATATTTCAAAGAATTTTCCTCACATGCTATTAATATAAAATTTCCAAAGCAGCTTATTAGTGAAGTGAATTTTTCCAATTGAAAAAAATAAAAGATGCTTGCTTGCGTGGTTACCAAGTCTATTGTAAGAATTGCGCATGAAATAGTAAAATTTTATTGTCAGTATGTGTGTTATTTTATTTTTTTCAATTGATTTTTTTATTATATTTTACATTGTCTTATCCAACTCATAGAGAAGCACGACAAGTACCCCAGAAAACACTGTAGAACCAACAGAATATCTTAGACTTTTTTCCCAAGAAAGAAAGAAAAGTGATGGCAGTTGGGTGGATAAAAAGGCTGAAAAGCTTATCAAAAGTTGTGGGAATTGCATGAAACCAAATTGTAATGTAATGAAGTTGACACACTTACGACCCAAGAGGTTTTCACAATTGTTCTTGGGCATAGATCATGATACAAAAGAGGTATGGGAGAAGTCCCCCTCACTTTCAAAAGTGTAAATCATGGAGGGTAGCAAAATCATCATAGTGTGACGAATGAAGAGATAACTACTCGAATTCAATCTGAAGTTGAAGAGAAAGTGGCTAACTTTTTTCCAAAAAAAGGTTGAACTTGGAGTTAGTGCAGAGATAGAGGCCAAGTTGCGTGAGGAGCTACGCATTGAAATGAAGAAAAAGTTGCAACGATTGCTGAAAGATGAGTTAGCCTCTTCGTGGGAGAGTCATCATCCACTAGTAAATAATAAGATATTTATACAAAGTTATTTATACATTTTTGTATTTTCAAATATCTGCTGAAGAAATTTACAGTCTGGTTCATCTTCTTCAAAGCCTGTTGGTGAGGAAAAATCAGTCCCAAATGATATTGGTCTCGCTCAATGTGATATTGTAAGTTATGTTTTAATTAACAAAATGGCGAAAATTTCGTTAAAACATATTTGATTGTCATATTTGATGGTTATATTTGTAGGAGTTGTATACTTGCTTGATATGTAATATTGCGGTGAAGGGAGCACAAGAACATATATATCATATGCGTGGAGAGCAACGTGAGTCACATGTACTTGTTTTTTAATTAAATACATTTCTGATGCCTATAACACTATTATTGCGAAATTTAAATTTATATTATATAGATCAAAAGGCTTTGAATGAAGCAATTACAGGATCAACTCCAACGACAACTTTACATAGAAAAAGTGAGTTGATATCAAATTTTAAGATTGCAAGGTAAAGTAGTTTGATTGTAAAAATATTTTTTTTTAAACTTAACCTCAAGATGGTGAAAATAGGAAGAAAAGACTAAAATCACATCAAATCGATTTCAGATAATATGTTTCGACAACAGTTATGTGACTTTTGTTCCATATATATTTTATAATATCAGGTAATTTGAAACATTATTTCAAAATATCAACTGAAGTTTACTTTAATTTTATTTCTTAAATTTTTCTCATTTCTTCAGTTTTAATTTTTTTAACATATAATTAGTTTTTGTTTATCTATTGATATGAGATTAATATACACTGATATAATTATTTTCATACAAATGCAGGTAACTATTTTGTTGGTTGAAAAAGTAGTGGACAAATAAGAAGCTAGTTCATTCGATGAATGATTTCGTTTCACTATATGTTCAAAGTCTTCTTTGTAGTTTGAATATAGAATGTAAATTTAGATATGTGACGAAACCAAAAGCTTTTGATTTTTGAACTGTAACTAGTTGATCATTTGTTCGTTTTAATGTTAGAACATAATATATTTTTTTGCTTGTAAATATAAATATTCTATTTACATATATTAATGTATATGATCACTAAATTAATGTATTAAAATTTATGTTTTGTATTATCTTACAATATAAAATATCATATGGTGTAAACAGCTTTTGAAATATAAATCTAAATACTTTTAGTGGTTAAATTTGCCACTAATAGTACACTTTCAAAGGCGAAATAAATTTGGCCACTGAAGGTACACTTTAGTATTTACTACAAAAAATAATGCCTTTAGCGTTGAAAACAATCGACGCTAAAAGTAAATAGTTCGACGCCAAAACTAAAACTTAGACACTAAAATGTGGACGAGAAAGACCATTAACGTCGAAATACAAATTATCGAGGCTAAAACCTCTTACTTTGCGTCCAACTACTTTTGACGAAAAGGAAGAATTCCCGACGCTAAAGTTCATATTTGGCGACTCAAGTATTCAACGATAACAATTAAATTCTACGCTAAAATCAATAAATTAAATATTATTTTTATAATTTTAACGTCGAACTTTTCGACGCTAAAAGTATACAAATATTATTATTTTTATTTCTTTTAGCGTCGAAATTTCGACACTAAAAGTATAAAAAAATTTTTTAAAAAATATTATTTTACAAGATTTTTCACTGAAATATTCAATTAATGTTTTAAAAAATATTATTATTTCAAAAAAAATTACCGATTAATAGCACAATTATGAAATATTCTAATAATTATTTTATTATTATGATGAAAATTTATTAAATAAAAAAAAATAGTATATTAAAACTATATGTTTTGAATGTTTATAGAAATGGAAATAAAATTTATTACTGCTGCTGTGATGGGGGCGCTCGAGTCGATGCACTCTGGCCGAGTGAGGCCACCAACATCTCCCAGAAAGCCCTTATTTGTTGGTCGAACTCCTACATCTTCTTTTCGTGGTCCACCTTGACCTGTAGTAGCTCCTCCTGAGTCTTCTTCAACTCGTCTTGGGTGGTGGCTAGCTGGTCTCGAAGGCACGAGTCAATGTCCAAAGAAACAGTAGTGCGCGAGGATGACGTCGGCTTCTTATGAGTGCCAAGGCCGATGTTGTACACTGTCTAGTTCTTAAAAACCAATTGTGACAACTCCTCATCTGGTATCGGGTCGGACCCTGTCTCCTAAGTTTGATGTTGGAGCTTCACCATTTCGTTCTGTTTAAATTTTTTTTAAGTTAATGTTAGAATTTGAAAAGAAAAAAATTAATTTAAAATAAAAATTAATTTATTTTAAAAACTTAAACTTACATAGCAGCATTCGGCTTCTTCATTGATCCATTTTTTCTTCTCATTGTAGTGCGTGACTCGAAAAAATCTGGAAATGACTACACCTCACCTGTGCTACTCTGCTAAAAAGCATAAACAGATATATTATTGGACATTAGTAAAATTAATGAACTGTTAAAATACAGTTTAGGATATATTTACCTCAGAATGTTCGGCACGGTGTTGGATAAAGGGCTTGGAACCTCCACAGTGGTTAAAACGCAGGTGACTTCGATTCTCCGCATTTGTGTTATATTTATTCTGTATTTAACAACACTATAAGTAACAAAAACTAAGAGAATTATCAATTTCGTATTATTTTAAAAATTACCTCTTGTTTCTCGCTAGACCAAAGCTTAAACAAGAATGTCCAGTCTTGCTCCTCTATAAAATCAGGTTGTGGAGCATCCAAAGACCCATATTCATCGAATATCGATTTTAGGACTTTTGTCCTATAATCATTATAACTTTTCCCCATGTGGTGGTCAAGATACTTCTAGACGTTTACTTTTGTCAGATCCAAGTCGAACCACTCATGCAGGAATAGAAACCAAGTAATAATTAAATATAAAATATTAATTTAAAGATAACAGAATATAACGAAAACTCAATATTGTAATTTTACTCATAAGTAGCGTCGGGGAAGAGCTGGTTGATTTTCGTCTCCCACTGTATCTTTCTCCAATAAATGTAGTTTTGGGGAGCTTCATACCGAGCAGCAGCACATATGACATTGGTCTGAGATCCAGAATAGTAGCAAGTTGCTGCTGTTCTGCTGTCTGGAATTTCCAAACAGCAGTGATCTCATAACAGCAGCAACATTTAGCATAGATATCATTTATCATTCAAAAAGAAACACATCTTCCCCAACACACAAACATAAAGATTCGACCATAACATAAACACACACTTAACTTTTTCCAAGTTTAAGTGAAATCAAATCCATGCCATAATCATTGTTCTAAATATGAATAAAAACTATTAACATCATTAACTCAACATTTAAACAACAACATTCATATCATTCAGCTAAAAGTCTTTTTAACATAATATGCTTTTTATCAACTCTAAAGTTCAACTTAACTTAGTTACAACTCTTGTTAACACCCTTTAACTACTCAAACTATCTTTAATATCATCAAACAAATCAAAAAGTCTAGTCAACTCTATACAATTGGCCACTTATACACTTTCATCACCAGCTCAACCTTTGGAACACTATACCACATACATTTTTGCCAACTCATCATAAGACAAAAGCAACAAAATAGTCCCCCTATCAGATTACTAGATTCGACCATCGCAAGCATTACAGAAAAAGTTTTAACATTCAACTTAACAAAACTAATACATGCTTAAAACATCATCAATATATAAACCATAATCATTCTTATTCAAAATAAACAAAATAACTCCCCACACACATACACACATTCTCGGCCAGCCCCTAATTTGGCCATATATAAACCTAATTGCATAATAAACTTTAACTAAAACACATAAACCTAAATTTCCCAAACTTTATTAATCAAATAAACTTTATATATATAAACCTATATATAAACCTAAATTCATTTCCCTCATGATTCGACCATATATAAACATAAATTCAAACCTGAAAATTTCAAACAACTAACGCACAATCTAGGCCTCATTACCGTAAAATGCATTAATAAACTTCCATTTACTGTAACCTAGATGATACAACCCAACTTTGAAGAGAGGGATGACTGTCTTCCTTGCCCCGGCAGAAGCAGAGAAAATTGAAAGAAAATGAGGAGAATCAATTCGCAGAAATAGAGAAGAATGAGCGAAAACCGAATTAGGGATTTTAATAAATATTGTGTCAAAAAATTTTGGTTTTACCATCGAACATTTCGACGCTAAAACCAAGGCGGCTAACAAAACATTAGGGTAATATTAGGAGGGAAATTTAATTTTTTACATTTAGCGTCGAAAACATAATTTTGAAACTAAAAGTCTAACATTTAACGTCGAAAAAATTTAATCGACACTAAATGTCTAACATTTAGTGTCGATTTATATTTCGACCCTAAATGTTAGACTTAATTATAATAATAATAATAATTATAATAATAACAATAATAACGACAACAATTTACAGTCATCCATCCATTACACTAATAATAATAACAACAACAACAATCATTCATGATAATAATAAAAATTAATCATCAATGACAAAATATACTAACTAGATTAGTCACTATTATCTTCGGTATTTGAGGATTCCTGAAAGGACTCGAACTCATCTTCAGTTTCAAATTCTTCTTCATTTGCTGCTTCCACGATAACTTGAGATTGAGGAATTATCTCAACATCTGTATTTTCTCGAGTCAACGTGATATTTTCAATAACTTGGATATTTGGTAAATGAAATATTTGTTCAGGAACTTCAAAGTTGTCAGAGACTTGTTGTGCTTCATCTGAAATTTCAACACTATCTTTCTCTTATGTGTCCCAAATGCCCTATGTTGTAACTTTTTTACCACCATCCATCCATTTCATAGCTTTGGATCAGATATATATATCACAAATCGTTTGGATACAAAAATTTATGGATCATTCTTATAACAATAACGTTGAACATTAATTGACATTAGATGATTACTAACTTGAATTCTCCTCTTTCTAACATTTGTGTCAAACCACTTGCATTCGAGTTACACTATACATCATCTGGGTCTGTATATCAACTCAATGACTGATTGCAACACTCTGTAGAAGTAAGCAATATCATAGTCGTGTTCTCCTGGTACTACAATTCCATAATTCTGAGTGACATGTGAAACATCTCGCTGCTCGGTATGAAATCTAACTTCGTTCACAATGCATCCACTATATTCGTAAGCCTGCTTTTGAGGCCCATATGCCAATGCCACTAACGAAGAGGACGGGTCCAGTTGACTATTTTACACTTGGTTGTTTATCTAACCAATGATAATATTTACGTGTTAATATAACAAACATTAAATAGTTACTGTTAGGATCAACATAAATAGTCAATATTAGGGCTTACTGTTTCCTCAAACCATTTAGGAAATTCTTTTTTGTGTCTTCCATCAACGTTGTGGTCAACACCATATTGTAGCATGGTAATATGTTGCATACAGAAAATGAGTTAGGTTAATGTAAGACAATAAAAATACACTTATGCACCTACAAGACTTACGTTAAGTATGATTGCACTTCATCACAATTACTCAAAATAAACCAATGCGCACGTTGAGCTTCCTCAAATGATAGAAATTTGACATCTAATACTCCAAACGGTCTGCAGTTTTGACGGAACATTGTGATATCTTGCTGATTACTTTCATCTCCATCATAGTTTCTTGGCCGACGATTAAAATGAGTTTCAATATTCCGCATGTACATCGAACAAAATGTTATTGCCTCACTTATTAAAACCGCCTATGTTATTGACCTTTCAGGTCACGCCTTGTTTTTCACATATTGTTTGTAATGTCCCAAAGCCCTGCAGATATAACAACAAATTTTCATTATTAATAAATTTAATGCAAAATAAAATTTAAGAAAGTAATATTTAAAACTGTATATTACCTCTCGATGGGGTACATCCATCTCTAATGGTCATGACCTCCCCTCCTAACTTCGGATGGTAAATGCACGGCCAAATGAACCATCAAATGAAAAAAAATGTGCCAATATTCGCTCCAACTTGCATAGGATTATCACGATTCCTCGATGAAGTTCATCAATAACAGATGTGGTTAATGTCCTCTGACATAATTGTTTGAAGAAACCACATAGATCAAGTACGACGACGCATACATTCGATGGCAGATAAGGTTGAATGCCAACAGGAAGAGAATCTCTAGAAGCACATGACAGTCGTGACTCTTTAACCCAGTTATTGTATCATCTATGACCCAACGTCCATTATTCAATGCATAATCATCAGGAAATTTAACCATTTTCAGCCAATCACAGAATGATTTTCTATCTGATTGGGTTAGCACGTAACTACAAAATGGCTTAATAAGACCATGATGAGTGACCTGTAAATGCAATTCACTGTGAATTCTAAGATCTTGTAGGTCCAATCTATCATTTACAGTGACTTTCGTCTTACCCGAAATATTGAACAGTGTGCCCACTAAACTCTCGCATAAGTTTTTTCTATATGCATTACATCCAAATTATGTTGCAGACTCAGACTCCCTTAATATTCTAACTCAAAGAAAATACTTTTTCCCATCCAATTCAACTCTTTAGGTTGACGTTTTTTATTTTTATCTCTATTATTAGGATTTTTATCCTGGTGTGCTGTCTCTGAGATGTTGATGTTAGCAAAGTACGTCGAAACCAAACAATGGACTGGGCATACTCGGAGTTTATTGTTGACCGTTGAATAATTTACTTCTCAACCAAGGATGACTAAACTCATGAAATCTCATGTGCCATGTGTATCCTATTTTATTCTGTAACTATTGCGAAGGTGTTTGACCCGCATAAACTGGACACGCCATGTATCCCTTAGTGTTCCATCCAGATAATGAACCATAAGCTGGAAAATCATTAATGATCCATAATAATGCAACATGCATCTGAAAATACTGCTGAGAAACCCACATTCCATAATATTTGTAACTCATTGATCAATGGTCTCAAGTAAATATTCATATCTTTACCATGGGAACGTGGACTAGGGATAAGCAATGACATAAACATGAACAGATCCTTCATACATTTCCATGGAGGTAAGTTATATAGAATAACAATAGCGGGCCACATGCTGTAAGAGTAGTACATATTCCCAAACAGGTTAAAACCATCGGAGGCGAGACATAACCTGACATTATGGGGATCCTCAGTGAAACGGGGGTACATGTCATCAAATTCCTTCCACTCGGTTACATCCGCATGATGTCTGAGTATACCCATCGCACCGATCCTCTTTTCAAGATGCCAAATCATGTCAGTCGCTGTGTGTCGTGACATGAACAACCTCTGCAGCCTGGACGTTAATGGGAAATATCCTAATATCTTCTGAGGCATTTTCTTCCCCATACCACGGACTTTGTACCGACTTTCAACACATATCAGACAATATTCATGTTTTTTATACTCGACATGAAATAATACACAGTCATATTTGCAAGCATGAATTGATTCATACCCCATTCCTAGATCACACAATATTTTTTTTGCCTCTTAATACAACTTAGGCAATTCGCTTCCAACCGGTAACATTTGCCCCAGTATGTCTAGCATTATATCAATACTTTAGTTGGTTATTCTGTTGATCACTTTAATGTGTAATAATTTTAAAACGAAATTCAAGATCGACATCCCAACACCTTCAAATGGTATTTTTTTGCCTCATCAAGTAGTTCACTAAAGAAATTTTGATCATTTCTACCTAACACTAGTATGTCACCGCTAGCACTATGACCAACTTTTGGACCATGTAAGTCATGCAAAGCATCGGTTATCTCATCATTTGTGATTGGTGATAAACACACACGTAATGCAAGCGCACATATCGCTCAAGTAGTATAAAAATATCGATCCCACAAGGACTTAATTTCTATTATTGTTATTAATTATTGATTCTATTTATTTACAAGTATCTAATTAAAGGAGAAAAGAATGATTGCTTGGCTGAATTTGGATTTGCTAAATAAATAAAAACACAAAAGAAAATACCAAGGAAAATAAACAAAAGACACAAACATCTAGGGTTATGATTCCACACAATATTATTCTAAAGATGACTTGATTCTCTTATATATGTGTAATAAATCAGTTTGCTAACCTGAAACATGAAGATATGCAAAAGCCTCTTCCGATGGTCATATGCAAATACCCAAAATAACCAAATTATTCATATTCCTATGTTAACCAAGTTATCTGAATTCATTAAGTTTAAGTTCCAATTATGGCTACCCCCGCCAGACAGTTTTATTCCTATCCTGTAAGGAAATCTACCAAAGAGACTTTTACCCCAAGGTGAGATCGTGAGCTATTGAATCTATGGCTGAAACCTAAAATCCATTTTCCAAGTTCATTTTAAGTTTAACACATCAATCTTATTGGTGATTAGGCAACAAGAAGCATTAAGCTTAAGATTCAATAAACAAACCAAAGCATTAAACAAAATATATTTAAATCAATTATTAATCATGTGAATATTATGTTTCATCACTTCCCTAGAATAAAAATAAAATGATGGGGGTTAGAGGATCCACCTTTAATATTTCAAATGTAGAAATCTCACTTTATTATAATATAGAAATTATCAGTGTTACCCAATTAAGTCAAACCAGCCATAAAGACGGTGTTATTGTTTGTCCATAAACCAACCATATAGGCGGTAATCTTCTGTCACCTAAAGACCGACCATATAGACGGTGTCACATTTTGTCAAATAAATAAAACCAGCCATTAAGGCGGTATCAACTTTAATCCATATTATTAAATTACAATTTCCATATTATAATTTAAGTGAGATTAATCTACCTTATCATATTAAAGGTTTCACCCTTCCCCCAGCGGAAATTAACTACAAAACATAAAAGAAAGTAAAAACACACAAACTAATATTACTACTAAGAATAAAAATAAAAATACATTACAAAACTACTAAATAAAACACACAAGATACAATCGTTAATTCCTTTTCAAGAAACCAAAGAAAGTATGAAATTTACAAATGAAATGACTTGATATTTATAGGCAAAATTTTGCCTCCATCAAACATGGCACCAAATCCTCCACCAAACATGAAAGCATGTTTGGTGGAAGTTTGACAATTTTCATTTTTTTATTTTATTTTGTTTTGAAAATGACTTTAATAATTACACATAACACACTTTAGGATAATTTATCACTTTCGGTCATGAAAACTTCAGACTTAGAAATTATTATGTACGTCAAAGTTGTAGCTATTTGAGTCTTCATTAATCTGGAACTTGAATCACCGCAATTCGATATCGGAGTAGAAAGTTATGGCAACAATACGAAAATTACGTAAAGTTGAAATTTCCGAAATTGCACTTCGTCAGAACGCCATTTCAAGTTTCCAACCTCCAAAATCCAAATATAAAGTCCATTTTTTGCCCTTATTTGTTCCATATTTCATCCTGATTGATTCCATTAAGTCCTGATTTTATTTTATCTGTAAAATAAATAAAAACACATCAAAACGTTCATAAAACTCGGGAAACTATACAAAATATTAGGTCAAATGGGCGGTATATTGATATATTTTCCGCTCATCACACCCTCAAACCTAACATTTTGCTAGTCCTCGAGCAAAACAAACAAAATAAAATGAAATAAATAATTAATTAATTAAAACTAAATTAATCTAAGCCAGTTTCAAATGGATCACGGTTGCATTTAGCGTATGCAACAAGCCTTTAAACCCCTAGGTGTCCCTAGTGGACGAGTTGTAGTCTCGTGAGGGCTTACAGTGCAGATACCCACAAACGTCAATGAAATGCACATAAATTCAAAAATACAAAAGAAAATAAAATAAACAAGTTAGTAACTACACAAGTGAAACTTCTTATCCAAGTTAGTAGTTGTTTTCTTTCTTTCTAAATTTCCAAATAAGTGAATTCTCATATTATTTTTACCATTCTCCATATACACAACCAACAAGGTATTAATCAAATTATTGTGCCCACAATATTCATAAGTGCATTTGAAAAGAGAGTAATATTTTTTTCCTAAAGTTATTTCAGAATTCACACATTTTTAGCAATTGATTTTATTTTTTATTATTTTTTATATATAACATCTTTAATCTATGTAACGAGCTTTGGGCCAGTGACTCCCAAACCAGTTGGTTTTATGGCACTAGGTGTTAAGACACCCCTACTGACTTAATTACTCGGATTTCAGATGTCTTTTTTTTAATTAACTTCTTCAATCCATGTAGCGAGCTTTGGGTCAGTGACTCCCAAGCCAGTTGGCTTTAGGGCACTAGATGTTAAAACACCCATACGGACTTAATTACTCAGATCTCAGATGTTTTTTTTTATTAATATACACAATAATTTTTTTTTATTATTCCATCGCTTTTTTAGATGATTCATCCAATGAAACTAGTGCACTAAATATTACAAACTTTTCACTTACTGCTCATGTCTGTATGTTACCATGCATGTTGATAATACTTGTCAACTGCGCACATGAAGATCCAATTTAGTTAGTATTATGGAGAATTCACGAATTAAATAATACAAAATGAAATAAACAAAAATTAACTTGTTACGAAATAGGTTGAGATACGTCTCAGGAGTGGAAATTCCTTACACAACTATCTCAAACACCATTCCATCTGGTTAGTCAAGTTAAAAACACAAAATATTTTTTTTTATTTTTTTATTTTTTGTTTTAAATTTTTGAAAATTTTTAACTAAAAATCAAATAAAAACAACACAATGAAAAATAAAAATAAGATACTAGTCAACTGTTCTCCTCCCCCAAACCTAATTGAGACATTGTCCCCAATATCTGAAATGAAAAAGAAGCATTTAGAAGATAATACCTGGTTAGCTGAAATTCTACATCAAAAAAAAATTTATGGTTAAGATCCAAATTTATCCGACGCTTCTTAACACGATCATTATCATACCAGTTTATCTTGGAAAGGATAGGGTCAATTTATGGTTCAAATGATAAGAGTTGGTCAATTAAATCATTGGTTGTTCTGGCAGTGAAGAGGATATGTTTTATAGGTTTTGAAAGGAACTCATTTCTCCGGGCATCATCAAGAAACACACAAAGAAAATCATAAAATCCATCAACGTTAAACAGTCTCATTGGTTTCTGGTGTATTTTCAAGTTCTCCCAAGATAACACTGTAAAAAATTCCTCCATCATGCCCAAGCCACCAGACAAAGCAATAAAAGCATTAGCACGGTTAATCATTTCAACAAGTCGTTATGACATATATGGCATGATGCGTTCATCTCCGTTTGATGGTCCTATAATATTTACCTCTGCCAAAGGTTTTGGGATGATTCCCAAAACTTGACTTCCTCCTTCCTGTACGGCCCTTGAAACGTACCTCATTAGTCCAAGATTTCCAACGTCATATACTAAGTGCATATTCCTTTCAGCTATGACTCTACCCAATTCCTGTGCTGCCGCAACAAATTATAGTTTAGAACTAACACTATTACCGCAAAACACACAGATGTTTACAACTCGTCATCTCATCTTCTTGAAGTTGCTTCCATTTTTTTCTTTCTCAAATCTGGATGTCTGCAAGAGTGCGATAACGAGTTGAATTTATAAAACCTGAAAAAGGGTGAGTAATAATAGCACTAGTACCTGCCAGATGATAATTATTAGCTAGACAGTAAAATAAATCGTGAAAGTCAAAAGGTTTGGATCCTGTCGGAGAAATTAAAGGAAATCACAACAGAAAAGTAAATCAAAGCAATTATTAAGGCAACATAATTGTGTACCCAATACGCCACTCGCTTTGCATATAAATTCATTAGGATGTGTCTCAAGAATTCATTCCTTACTCAACCATTACTAATAAATTAAATTTCATCTTTGTGATTGCTAAACACCATTCCTCCAGTCTTGTTTTGCCTTAAATGTTCCGTTTGTGCTTTTCTCTGAAAATATCACATAAAATTAAAAACTCTACAACATATATACACAAAATAAAACATAAATTTCAATAATAAAAATTACATGGGTTGCCTCCCTACTAGCGCTAAATTTTTCATCTTCAGCCAGACGTTATTGAAGTCCATCTGTCAAGGAGGTCTCAGCGTGGTTTTGGATGTCCGATTAGAGACAATCTCATGAGCGTTACTTTTGAAAGATCTATTCCAACGGTAAAGTGGCAAAAAGAATTTTGTCTTATTTAGTACTCGTGCCACATTTTTAATCTTTGTCACTTCAGTGATTCCTGAAAAGAAAGAAAGAAAGAAAATCAGGAGGTCTCATATGGTGCTTGACTTTGAATGGGAGTTCCATTCGATCAATCTTTTGGGCGGTGTCTTTGATTTGTACTCCCCAATACAGTGATGTTTCTCCTGAATGCATGAGATCTTCAATAAGGTTAGACATTTGCTCCTCCATTTGTTTTGCTTCTTGCTCCACATTTTCTTCACAGATATATTTTAGGATTTCTTTGTTCAACTCTTCATCTGTCATCTGTGAAATGCATGTTCCATATGTGTCAAACTGAGGATGTAAAGATATGTCTGATTGTAGATTTATATCCTCTGTGGTTGATATGAATGGTTCGGGTAGCTATTCTTCAAACATCAGTACAACGCATTCTCCAAGATCTTCATTTTGATGATGCATAGTTTCATCCTCACTTGTTGGTGTAATTGGTACAAACAACTCTGTTTCTTGTTCCTTATCAGAGTCCGATGAATAATAAAGATCAAATTGAGATTCTGTCGGTTTGGGCTTCAGAACTGATACCTCAGATTCTTGATACTACTCAGCCTCTTTCTCTGTTAATGTGTCATCATAAAATGCTTGGTACTGGAAGGCTTCGTCAGTGTCATTTGAATTTGCTCCGTGAAGTGTAAAGTTCTGATTTTGTATTAATTGTCTCGTTTGATCTATCATTCTTTGTAAAGATGTCGTGTTAGTCTAAAACAATTCATCCATTGCATCCCACTTTTCATCTTGTTTCTTGAGCCAATCTTTGAGCATGTGAATCACCTGATCTTCCTCTGATGGTTCCGGTTCTTGATGAAGATCGTAGGAGGATGGTGGATAAGATGGAGAATAAGATTCAGTGAAATATTTAGTTCATCATACCATGAAGGATTTTGATAGTTCTGCCACCCTGAATTGTAGAGGTATATGCATTAATCGCTCGGGTGGTTACCATCACATATTTCACATCTCCCCATTGCGTTCTAAAATGGTTGGGAAAATGTTATGTTGAATGGCTCAGACATCCATGGATAGTTGTTGGACTGGACAACAGGCCTCAGAAAACCAGACTGTTGCTCCCTGATTTGGGGTGTATAATTTATTTGTAAAGCTTGTAATTCTTCCATCACCCAATAATGTTCCATTTTCAACCACCTGAAAAATAAAAGAATGAAATAAAAAATTACATATAAAAATAAAGAAAATTAGATACAAGTAAATAAGATAGCTTCAAAATTAATAACTCAAGAAAAATAAGTCCCCGGCAACGGCGCCAAAAACTTGATCGGTGATAAATACACACGTAACGCAAGCCCACATATCGCTCACGTAGTATAAAAATATCGATCCCACGAGGACTTAATCTATATTGTTGTTATTAATTATTGATTCTATTTATTTACAAGTATCTAATTAAAGGGATAAAAGAATGATTGCTTGATTGGTTAGTTGAATTTGGATTTTCTAAATAAATAAATAAATAAAAACACAAAAGAAAATACTAAGGAAAATAAATAAAAGACACAAACATCTAGGGTTATGATTCCAAACAATATTATTCTAATGATGAATTAATTCTCTTATATATGTGTAATAAATCAGTTTGCTAACCTGAAACACGAAGATATGCAAAAGCCTCTTCCGATGGTCAGATGCAAACACCCAAAATAACCCAATTAATCATATTCCTATGTTAACCAAGTTATCTGAATTCATTAAGTTTAAGTTCCAATTATGGCTACTCCCGCCCGACAGTTATATTCATATCCTGTAAGGAAATCTACCTAAGAGATTTTTACCCCCAATGTGAGATCGTGAGTTATTGAATCTATGGCTGAAACCTAAAATCCATTTTCCAAGTTCATTTTAAGTTTAACACATCAATCATATTGGTGATCGGGCAACAAGAATCTTAAGATTCAATAAACAAACCAAAATATTAAACATAATATAATTAAATCAATCATTAAGTATGTGAATATTGTGTTTCATCACTTCCCTAGAATAAAAATAAATTGCTGGAGTTAGAGTATCCACCTTTAATATTTCAAATGTAGAAATCTCACTTTATTATAATATAGAAATTATCAGTGTTACCCAATTAAGTCAAACCAGCCATAAAGGTGGTGTTATTATTTGTCCATAAACCAGCCATATAGGCGGTAATCATCTGTCACCTAAAGACTGACCATATAGACGGTGTCAAATTATGTCAAATAAATAAAACCACCGAGTAAGGCGGTACCAACTTTAATCCATATTATTAAATTACAATTTCCATATTATAAATTAAGTAAGATTAATCTACCTTATCATATAAAAGGTTTCACCATTCCCCCAGTGGAAATTAAATCATATAATGTTTCACCCAATTAAGTCAAATCAGCCATAAATGTGGTGTTATTATTTGTCCATAAACCAGCCATATAGGCGGTAATCTTCTGTCACCTAAAGACCGACCATATAGACGGTGTCACATTTTGTCAAATAAATAAAACCAGCCATTAAGGCGGTATCAACTTTAATCCATATTATTAAATTACAATTTCCATATTATAAATTAAGTGAGATTAATCTACCTTATCATATTAAAGGTTTCACCCTTCCCCCAGCGGAAATTAACTACAAAACATAAAAGAAAGTAAAAACACAAAAACTATTATTAATACTAAAAATAAAAATAAAAATACATTACAAAATTACTAATTAAAACACACAAGATACAATCGTTAATTCATATTCAAGAAACCAAGGAAAGTATGAAATTTACAAAAGAAATGGCTTGGTATTTATAGGCAAAGTTTTGCGTCCACAAATTTCTCCACCAAATATGTCACCAAGCATGGTGGAAGTTTGACAATTTTTAAATTTTTTATTTTATTTTAATTTTTTTTGTTTTGAAAATGACTTTAATAATTACACATAACACACTTGTGGATATTTTATCAATTTCGGTCATGCAAAGTTCAAAATTCGAAATTATTATGAGCGTCCACGTTGTAGCTCTTTGAGTCTTCTTTAATCTGTAACTTGAATCACCTCAATCCGATATCGGAGTAGAAAGTTATGGCCAAAATACGAAAATTATGCAAAGTTGAAATTTCCGAAATTGTACTTCGTTAGAACGCCATTTCAAGTTTCCAACCTCCAAAATCCAAATATCAAGTCCACTTTTTACCTTATTTGTTTCATATTTCATCCTGATTGATTTCATTAAGTCTCGATTTTATTTTATCTGTAAAATAAATAAAAACACATCAAAACGTTCATAAAACTCGGGAATCTATACAAAATATTAGGTCAAATGGACGGTAAATATTGATATATTTTCCGCTCATCACACCCCCAGGTTGATTGTAACTACTACTCACTTCACCAGATCAATAAACTGTGATTGAGAATTATACTGCTCACCGTGATAAATCCACGTACGGTAAGTTGGTGATATTCCCGGCATATATAAATGATTATTAACTTCATCTAACCGTTTCTTTTTCCTATTCAAACAATTTGTACATGGACACCGTATACGACCTTCTGCATCAATGTGTTGCTTTTCTGTTTCCATGAACTCATACACTCCATTACAGTATTCAACACTCAATCTATCCACCGAGCTCATCCAATTTCTATCCATTTCAGCGAAATAGCTAAATATAAAAATATAATTATTAGACATCATATTACACTCATCAACATCAGCAATTCATTAATTCTTTATTTAAGCATACACAAATATATTCAGTTAATTAATTAATTAGTTACAAAATGAAATATATTTAGTTAATTAACTAATCTACATATATGCATCATAAACCACTAACACAAAATATATAATAAACATAATTATAAAAAATAAAAACCATAATTTTTTAGAAAGATTAAACTAAAATACTTAAGTGAGATATATACTTATTCTTTGCAAATATAAAGAAAAATAATAAAGATATATGAAAGAAAATTTACCTTATGGAAAAATAATTAGAGTTTTATTGAAAATTTTTATGAGAGTTATGAGGTTGCAGATGAGAGAGTAAGATTGCAGAGGATGAGAGAAAAAACAGAGGGGGAAGAAGGGTTGGTGGTGCTGCATTTTAATATAGTTTTAGCGTCGAAGTCCTTTAATTCGACGCTAAAGGTAAAAAGATTGTCGGTGGTATTGTCATAAACCTTTAGCGACACAAAATAGTCGATGCTAAATGTCATATTTTTAGCGTCGACATGACTTATTCGACGCTAAAAGTAGTAATTTTAGCGTCGCAAATTATTTCGACACTAAAGGTAATGGGAATAGTTGAAAACCTTTAGCGGCGACATATTTTCGACGCTAAAATTACTACTTTTAGCGTCGTTTTGAATATTCGACGTTAAAAGTAGACCATTTAGCTTCGAAAAGTATTTTCGACTCAAAAATATTCACATTTGGCACCGAATATTGTTAGCGACGCTAAAAGTGGTTATCAGCATCGAAAATAATTTCGGCGCTAATTGTTTGGACGCTAAAGGTACATTTTCTTGTAGTATACGTATCTTTAGTGGCGAAATTTATTTCGCCACTAAAAGTTAATACATTTTGTGACGCACTTTTAGTGACAAAACAGTGGTGAAATATAATTTCACCACTAATAATTTTAGTGGCGAAAGAATAGTTATTAGTGACGAAAATTTTCACCATTAAAAGTCAATTTTTTTATAGTGATTATAACTGTTAAAATCGCGTTTTTTTACTGACAGCTCTATACTGTTATGAATTTACCCCTTATTTAACATGTGACAAATTAACAAATAATATTTTGTTCAATAAAAATCTTTCCCTTATTATAAAACAACCCCTATTCTCTATTCCCACGATTTTTCCAACTGGAGAAAATGTCATTTTCTTAATCCATGATCAAGGCATGATTCAAGGTTGGAAATTGTTGTTTTCTCAAGCAAACTTCAAGCTTGGTAAGTCCCTAACTTTCGTTTCCCTTTAATTTTGAACCCTATTTTCGAATTTATAGCTGCCCATGCTTGGATATGCTTCAATTTGCTAGACCAACCATGCTAGGGTATTTATTTATGTATTTGATAGTTTTATTAGCATGGACTAAGATTGATTTTTTTTAAAGTTCAAAAGAGGATGAAATGGGGAGTTTGGCCGTGTGTCTAAAGGCTGTGTTGGGGCTGATTTTTGTGATTCTTAGTGATGAAATGAAATGTTCCATGCTTTGGGTGATATTATTTTATAGAAAGTGTTGGATTGCTGGAGTTGGCAAATAAATAGAAAATTGGGCCGAAACAGTCACAGTGTAGCAAAGATTGTGGAGTAAGCACGTATAGGGGTGTATTGATGCCGTGAGTTGCAATATACATTCATAGTACATATTAGTCGTTTCAGGTTTGTGAAGTTAAGTTTTTAGCGACATTCGGATTTATCAATAGGCTTAGATTCGAGGAGATGTTTGTAGGCCATTCTAGAGGTCGTTAGGCAAGTTATCAGTTAATATAAGTTTAGTTCCGTGTCAGAAACCTGAACCTTGCGATGGCTTGCATTCATACCACACACATGCACAAAGTTCAAACTATAAGTATTCTTGAGTTCTAGTCATTCTTGAAATCATGTTTTATATAGATGTCATGCAGGATCTTCGGTTTTGTACCATGACGTTTTTTAAACGATAGGTCCGCTTCGGTTTTGTACCATGACGGTTTTGTACCAAAATATTTTTGGTTTTATTGATATTTCTATTTTATAATACTCTAGTTTTATATGTATTCTGATATTTTGATTACATGTTTATAAAGAGTTTTGAAAGAAAATGATATGGATAATCCTATTTTCTGATTGTATATGATATGATGTGTGATTTTCCACGGTACTTGTTTGACATTTTTATGGTTTTTAACCCTCTGAGGCGCCTGTTCTGGGGTCCTGGCTATCGGAAAATGGCTGATTCATGACCCTCTATCGACATGGTCTTGTTGGAAATTGCCCGATCTTTGCGCGTGACTCGGGCAATGAACGCCTGTTGTTTTTAACAAGATTATCTGAAAATCATGATATGAGATTTTGATTTTGATTTTCAGACTCTAATAAGTTTTTTGTAATCTGTTATACTTGATTTTGTTACTTTGGTATCCACTCATCTGGTCGTTCAAACGATCTGACCCCCCCCCCCCACCCACACAAATTTAGTTTTGGATACAGGTTACATGAAGTTCCTTTTTAGCTTATGCTCTTATCGGAGAGAATTGACGTAAACTGTAGTCATAGAGATAGACACGATATGGTTCCACTTATTTCTGTTATATTGTAGGCCATGAGACCATGGAATAGAGTCTGCAGAAACATTATGATGCGTATTGACTTGATGTGAACGTAAACTTTTACATACACTACAAGAAATTGTACCTTTAGCGTCGACACTAATTTCGACTTTAATAAATACTTTTAGCGTCGATTAATAATTTCGACGCTAAAATTACAACTGTTAGCGTCGAAATTTCTTTTGGACGCAAAATGGTCTACTTTTAGCGTCGCATATCCAATGCGACGCTAAAAGTTGTAATTTTAGCATCGAAATTATGTCGACGCTAAAGATTTTTAACTATTCCCTTATATTTGGCGTCGAAATAAGGTGCGACGCTAAAATTACAACTTTTAATGTCGAATAATTAATTTCGATGCTAAAAATATGATATTTAGCGTCGACTAATTTTCTTCGCTAAAGGTTGATGACAATACCACCGACAGTACTTTTACCTCTAGCGTCGAAATTTAATTTCGACGCTAAATGTCACATTTGTAGCATTGAAATTTTATTTCGACGCTAAATGTCACATTTTTAGCATTGAATTAAATTACTTCGACGCTAAAACTATATTAAAATGTAGCACCACCAACCCTTCTTCCCCCTCTGCTTTTTCTCTCATCCTCTGCAATCTCATCCTCTGCAATCTTACTCTCTCATCTGCAACCTCACAACTGTAACTCCTACAAATTTTCAATAAAACTCTAATTAATTTTCCATAAGGTCAATTTTCTTTCATATCTTTTTATTATTTTTCTTTATATTTGCAAAGAATAAGTATTCTCACTTAAGTTATTTCAGTTTAATCTTTCTTAAAAATTATGGTTTTCATTTTTTATAAATATATTTATTATATACCTTGTGTTAGTGGTTTATGATACATATATGTAGATTAGTTAATTAATTAAATATGTTTTATTTTGTAACTAATTAATTAATTAACTGAATATATATGTGTATGCTTAAATAAATAATTAATGAATTGGTGATGTTAATGAGTGTAATATGATGTCTAATAATTATATTTTTATATTTAGATATTTGGCTGAAATAGATAGAAATTGGATGAGCTCGGTGGATAGATTGAGTGTTGAATACCGTAATAGAGTGTTTGAGTTCATGGAATCGGCAAAGTAACACATTGATGCAGAAGGTCGTGTTCGGTGTCCATGTATAAATTGTTTGAATAGGAAAAGGAAACGGTTAGATGAAGTTCATAATCATTTATACATGCCGGGAATATCACCAAACTTACCGTACGTGGATTTATCACGGTGAGCAGTATAATTCTCAATCATGGTTTATTGATTCCGGTTAAGGGAGTAGTAGTTACAATCAACCTGCAAATGATGAGATAATTGATGCTTTGCATGACTTACAAGGTCCACAAGTTGGTCATAGTGTTAGCGATGTCATACCAGTATTAAGTAGAAATGATCAAAATTTATTTAGTGAACTACTTGATGAGGTAAAAAACAATACCATTTGAAGGTGCTGGGATGTCGATCTTGAATTTTGTTGTGAAATTATTACACATTAAAGTGATCAATAGAATGACCAACAAAAGTATTGATATGATGCTAGACTTACTGGGGCAAATGTTATCGGTTAGAAGTGAATTGCCTAAGTCCTATTACGAGGCAAAGAAAATGTTGCATGATCTGGGAATGGGGTATGAATCCATTCATGATTGTATGTATGACTGTGTATTATTTCCTGCCGAGT
The DNA here is from genome assembly GCA_019454045.1 of Zanthoxylum bungeanum. NCBI lineage: Eukaryota > Viridiplantae > Streptophyta > Magnoliopsida > Sapindales > Rutaceae > Zanthoxylum > Zanthoxylum bungeanum. Next base: position 161,442 of record SKCR01050743.1, read on the forward strand.
ATGAATCACTTGAATATTGTCCGATATGTGGTGAAAGTCGTTACAAAATCCGTGGTATGGGGAAGAAAGTGCCTCAGAAGATATTATGATATTTCCCATTAACGCCCAGGCTACAGAGGTTGTTCATGTCACGACACACAGCGACTGACATGACATGGCATCATGAAAAGAGGATTTGAGTGGAGGGCATACTCAGACATCCTGCGAATGGAACCAAGCGAAAGGAATTTGATGACATGTACCTCTGTTTCATTGAAGACCCCCGTAATGTTAGGTTAGCTCTCGCCTCTGATGGTTTTAACCCGTTTGAGAATATGCACAACTCTTACAGCATGTGGCCCGTTGTTGTTATTGCATATAACTTACCTCCAAGGAAAATGTATGAAAGATCTGTTAATGTTTATGTCATTGTTTATCCCTGGTCCACGTTCCCTTGGTAAAGATATGAATATTGACTTGAGACCATTGATCGAGGAGTTACAAACATTATGGAATATGGGTGTGCATACCTATGATGCATATTCTCAGCAGTATTTTCAGATGCATACCGTATTATTATGGACCATTAATGATTTTCCAGCTTATGGTTCATTATCTGGATGGAGCATTAAGGGATACACGACATGTCCAATTTGTGCAGGTCAAACACCTTTGCAATGGTTACAGAATAAAATATGATACACATGGCACAAGAGATTTCTTGAGTTGAGTCATCCTTGGCGAAGAAGTAAATTATTCAACGGTCAATAAGAATCTCAGAGTATTCCAAGTCCATTGTCTGAATTCGACATAATTTGCCAACATCAACATCTCAGAAACAACACACCAGGGAAACATCCTAATAATAGAGATAAAAATCGAAAACATCAACATAAATAGCTGAATTGGACGGGAAATAGTATTTTCTTTCATTTAGAATATTGGGGGAGTCTGAGTCTGTGACATAATTTGGATGTAATGCATATAGAAAAAAACATTTGCGATAGTTTAGTGGGCACATTATTCAATATTTCGGGTAAAGACGAAAGACATTGTAAATGCTAGATTGGACCTACAAGATCTTAGAATTCGCAGTGAATTGCATTTACAGGTCACTCCTCGAGGTCTTATTAAGCCACATGTTGGTTACGTGCTAACTCAATCAGAGAGAAACTCTTCCCGTGATTGGCTGCAAATGATTAAATTTCCTGATGATTATGCATCGAATATTGGATGTTGGGTCAAGGATGATACAATAACTAGCTTAAAGAGTCAAGACTGTCATGTGCTTATGGAGATTCTCCTTCCAGTTGGCATTCGAATGTTTATAAAATAAGTTATATTGAATTCATATACACTCATGAAGTGACTTTGGGGACAATCGATATTTCTCAAAGTTCTGATACATAATTGTATGACGTTTCACTTCGGACAGCTCACGGTGTTGGGGCCAGAACTTTCAAATACGAACTTTGATTTTAATGAATTTTATATCATCAGAAAGCTGAGATCGAGACCTACAATTTTCGAGTTGAATATTTTTCCAAATTCAAACCAGAACATTTTTCCAAGACCCACTTGACCCAAAAATTTGTTTGTTGGATTTTGATAATATGATGATGGGATAGGATTATTAGAATGTTAAGAAATTGATGATAGAACTAAGTGTTCAAAGTTTTTTGAAACATAAGAATTTAGCTAAAATAAAACAAGAGTAAGGAAATTAAAGGATATTTGGAGCTTGATAATTTGGTAAAGAATATGAAAAGTTCAAGTTTAATTGTGTTGTTAGTGCAATAATTTTGATATATAAGTGTTGATTATTCATTTAAAGTAAGATAGGCCTTATAAAACAAGTTAGAATCCTAGAAAAAAAGGTCAGCGTCGCGACGCGCAAGGTTTCACATCGCGACGCGCACAAGGGAATTTATGGAATTTGTCTCTAGAATGGCCGCGTCAATACGCGCAAGGACTTGCGTCGCAACGCGACCAGGAAATTTTCAGGTATCCTTTATGGAATGATAAGCCTTGTAGATAAAACATATTGATGTATTAATAAGCTTAGCTAAATTTCGAAACTTTTTTACAACGTATATACTAATCAAGTTTTCGATCATAGATTATCCACATGAACCACAATCTTCTTCGATGAGGGGATTCGGTGCCAGCCAATTCCAAAATCTGTGAGTGGACACTACCTTTTTTAAATTGGCTTTCATTTTTGCTATTTTCATATCAAACTTATTTTTACACTTTAGGGCGTTAGATTATTTTTACTACAGTTATTTCATGAAAGTTATGATTTAAGTTATGTTTGAGAAATAAACGTTTTCAGAGTTTTATTTTATGATTTTCGAGGCATGGGTAAAAACCCACCTCAAGATGTAACTTGTACATATATGGAATTGACAGACAACACATGTGCACATGTAGAGGACTGGGTGGACATCGATATGTAACACCCCCAGATCCTAGTTCAGGACTAGGGATGACAGATGCCCATAGATCCTAATATCAGAGCTTGAAGGGTAGCATAGATCTGCACCCAGTTCTAGTTCAGTGGCTTGGGGGACGACAATACGTAACACCCCAATACCACTAGTTCCAGGGACAAGAGTGGCATGTTTTGGGGGACGACGATACGTAACGCCCCAAAATTATGGTTTTGCATTCCTGGCTCTAGTTAGGCGTAAGGGGGGATGGCGATACGTAACGCCCCCATACGTCAAGGATTTTAGATATAGACCAGTTTTCAGACATCAGGTTTTCAGAAAATAGTTTTCAGAGATCATATACTAGAAATAGTTTTCAGAAAATAAATATTTCGGAAACAATATTCAGTTTTTCAGAGACAGTTTTCAGAAACATAAACCAGTTTTTCAGAGACAGCTTTCAGAAATATGTGTATTAGAAAAGTTTTCAGAACAGATTTTAGAAAGGTTTTTCAGAAAGAAAAATATTTTTCAAACAGAAGATATTTTCAGAGAGAAAACTTTCAGAAAAAAAATCAGTTTTCCACAAATGTTTTTGATTTTCAGAAATTGGATAATTTTTAAGTATTATAGCTTCCATTTCATTCAGTCTACTCTCTTAGATCGTTCAATCGATCTAACCCAACCCAGTGTTTTATTTTACAGGACCCCGGAGGACGAGCTCGGGAGGATGGATACTGATGGCAGTCACTAGAGGGTCTGAGTCCACCAGAGGGTGTATAGAGTTTCAATATTGTCAGAGTTAAAGTAAAAGTTGTAATGTCATGCACTAGTATAAGTTAGTGAAATATGTTAATGTGTTTATTGTCAGGGTTGTGATGTATAGTACTAATTAGTACACTGTTAGTGTTCCTAGAACATGCCAAGGATCTCTAAGAGTGGTTCGTGTGTGAATTTTACCAAAGGAAGTTGCGGAATACTTACATTGGTTTGGATGAATTTGAAAACTTTTCTTTAAAGATGGAAGCTCCAAGCCTTCTATTAGTGTTCCAACACTTGAGTAAGTCTTCATATCACCTTCCTTTGACTCCTTAATGTGCTAGCATGCTTGATTTTTGCAACAAAAAATCCATGGGGGAAGGAGAGAAGCTCGGCATTTTGTGAGAAAGAAGAGAGAATAGGTTGTTGTGAATAGTAACCTTATCCAACTTCCAAAGTTGACTTGGTTTATATAATAAGGTTGAGTGTTGAATTTGGTTTGAGTGTATTCTAAGTAAAGCCAAGCTTTCTTTCAATAAATCAAATCCATGAAATAAGTCTAACCATTTCCATCACATGTCTAACATGTTGATGTAAGTGAAGTGGATCCCACCACTTTTAAATTCGAAATTTAAGTCGGCTAACTCAACACGCAACTTCGCTCGGGCCCGGGTTCGTTTAATTCCGAATAAATGAATTTTCCATTGCGACGCAATTAAATCCAATTTAATTAAATAATAATGCCTAGAAAAATTATTATGAAAGTCGCTTGCGAATTAATTCTAAATTAATTTGTTCGCCCGAATTAAAATCCAATTTTAATTCCGCTTTAAAATCCGATTTCATTAAATATATCTAATATATTATTTTAACCTAATTAAATAAATTTAAATCCAATTTAACATTAAATTTACTTTGCCGATTAATTCCAAATTAATCGCTTTCTCTCTTATAGTCGAATTAATCCCAGATTAACTCTTGTCGTAATTAATCCTATATTAATTTTTTCTCTCTCATAATTAATCCCAGATTAATTCTGTTCGAGTCAAATGTCATCGGTGAATCTTTGGGAGGCGACCCAAGAGATTCCTGGATATGTTGGTAGTAAATACGGTCATCGGACTATCCGAATACGTGCGTACCCGGTACCACGTTCTTACCAATTTACAAGACATTGTTGGCTTCTAGCAAAGCATCGTGCCTACCCAATTCTCCAGAAATATTCTTTTAAGGAATATATAATCTATATCAGGCGTAGTATACATAGTATAACGTATTACGATCCAGTATCGGAAGTCACATGCTAGGCCTGGTGCTGGAGTTGTGTCTGCCCCGTACGAAGCATATATCGGATCACTAACAACTAGTCTCTTTATGATCAGAAAGTCATGACCTAGTCATACTTTCCCGATGGCTATATCACTATAGAGTACCAGTTCTGTATCCTTGTGTGATCATCATCTCCTGTTAAAGCCCCGGATGACCAGAACCAAAGTATACTGATTGTCGCAAGTATTAGCGATGCAAGTCTCAGGTTAAGACCATATACACCTACCGTGATTCGGATTCCCATAGACACATAGTCATACTACCAATGGGATTCCGAGGGGTCTATCCAGAGCGAAGCTATTTCCGTACCATCGGTAAACAGAACCTCCTATTACACTTGCTTAAGTATCCAATACCCAAATATATTAGAACTATGTCGTTAAGCTTCCATGACGCTCATAAGTGTAATAGTAGCCTATTCCGCATTATCGATGTCCAGTCTCGATAATACTACGACTATGGATATTTAATAATTAAACCTTTGTGGATTAATATTGTCTCATATCTTATTAATCTGGTACTAATCATATGGACTTTTTATCATTTATATATCCAGGTAATCCAATTACAAATGATAAAAGAGTAATTTCCTTTGCAACATAGTTAATTTGTACAACAACACCATGTTCTGTACAAATAGTGATGATATGGGTCATAATTATCCAACAATATCCCACTTGGCCTATAGCCAATCACTCAAGTGTTCAACACCTGAACTATGTACGGTTCGCTCAAACTTATGCTGAGATATCGCTTTCGTCAGCGGATTTGCAAGGTTATCATCTGATGAGATTTATTCGATCATCACATCGCCACAATGTAAGATCTAAGGAATCAGATGAAACAGTTGAAGTACATACTTGGATCGATGATGAGACCGCGGTTCCTTAGCCTGTATTGTAGCCCAACTCAGCTGCTAACAGAAGTACTTCTAATCCAATTAGAAATTTATAGATCCAAATGCTTCTTTTGCTGCCTTAGCTGCAGCAATATTCTACTTTTATTGTTTAATCGGCAGTAGTATCTTGCTTGGAAGATTTCCAGCTTACTGTTCCATTGTTCAAACAAAATATGTACCTTTATTGCGACTTACAATCAACTTTCTCGGTTTGTAAACTTACAGCGGTGAACCTAGTCACCTCAAGTTCTCTTTTCCCCATATTCTCAAAAAGTATCCTTAATTCGTCCAAGATACTCAAGGATGTTCTTTACATCAATCTAGTGACCATCACATGGATTGGCCTGATTGCGTCTACATATGCTCAAAGCATATGAGACATCAGGTTGCATACATTTCATAACGTACGAGCTCTGGGAGAGTGTCAGCAGTTTTCTAGATCTATCCCAGTAAATCTTTATTCCTAGAATAAAGCCTACTTCTCCTAGGTTTTTCATAGAGAATTGTATGAAAGCCAAGCTTTCACCGATTATAGTATGGGAATGTTATTGCTGAGAAGCAATACATCATCAACATAAGGACAATGAATGTCAGTGCTCTCCCACTAACCCTCTTATATACACAAGAATCATCTTCGTTTTGAATTAAATCATATACCATTATGATTACATCAAAACGATGGTTCCAAAAATTCAATGTTTGTTTCAATCCATAAATAGATCAATTTAAGTTGCAAGCCTTGTTTGTATGTTTTGGCATGACAAAACCGTCAGGATGTTGCATACAAATATCCTCCAAAGGTTTCTGTTAAGGAAAGCGGTTTTGGCGTCTAGCTGCCATATTTCATAAATGAAATATGCAGCATTAACAAGCATTATCCGAATGGATTTAATCATGGCAACAGGTAAAAGAGTTTTGTCGTAATCAACACTTTATTGATGACGATAACCTTTCTGTATAAGCCTAGCTGTATACATATATTTGTTGCCATCCATGTCTGTCTTCTTTGAAGACTTATATAGTACCAATAAGCACAATGTCTTCCGGTACATCAACCAGTATCCAAATATGGTAGGTATACATGGTATCCATTCCAGACTTCATGTGACTTCGCCATAAAATGAGTTGATACCTTGTATCACTTCCTCATACGTAGCCGGTCCATCTTCCTCAATAAGATTAATATCTACAAAAGGTGAGATCAGAAACCCATACCTCCTACGTTGTTTTCTGACTCTCTCTAACATACGGGGTTCTTGTGTATTCAAAGATTGTAGTACAGTTTCATCTCTGATAAACTGTTCATGTTCCGTAAGGAAGTCGGTGTCATGAACAGTATTACTCTGATTTTCATCGATTTTTACTTTCCTCCCACTTACCACTGCATTTAGGAATTCCTTTTCGAGGAAAATCGCATGGAGAGCAACAAATACATTGTTCTCTTGTGAGTTATATAAGTAATATACTTTGGTTTCCCTTGGAAAACCTATAAATAGGTACTTATCCGATTTGTGTTCTAGTTTGGTATCATCCGGTTTCTTTCCTGTTCATATCTAATATGAAGTCTGTCTAACAGATTTTCATGGAACCTTATTCAAAATAAATATTGCACTGTTTAATACGTATACTCAGAAGGAAATTGGTAGCTCAGAGCGACTCATCATTAACCTTACCATATCCAACAAAGTTCGGTTTCTCTGTTCGGACACACTGTCAAATTGAAGTGTTCTGGGAGGAGTCCACTGTGAAAGAATACCATACTCTTTCAAGTAATCTTAAAACTTATTGCTTAAGTATTCTTCACCACAGTCCTACCGCAATGTATTAATACTTTGCCAGTCTGTTTTTATACTTCGTGTCGAAACTCTTTGAATTACTCAAAGGTTTCTGACTTGTGTTTCATAAGATACACATAACCGTAATGCGATGCCACATCCGTAAAGATTACGAAGTATTCATATCCACCTCTAGCCTAGCTAGACATGGGCCCACTTACGTCACTATGAACGATGGCTAACAGATTGGTGGCACTTGCACCTTTACCATTAAAAGGTGTTTTAGGCACTTTGCCTAATAAACAAGATTCACAGACATCATTTGAATTAGGATCAAATCCGTCCTAGTATACACTCTTCGAAAGTGTGGATATACGAGTCTTGTTAATGTGTCCCAGACAATAATGCCACAAATAAGTCTCATCTGATTTACTCAGTTTGAGCCTTTTGTTTGTCATGTTATATATTTGAGATTCATTTATATTCAAAATATAAAGACGGCTATTCACATCTAATGTGTATATCTCAATATCATCTTTATAAACAAAACACAGAGTGTTCTAGAACATAAAGGTATAACTCCAACGGGTTAAACTAGATACAGAGATAATGTTCTTAGTCAAACTAGGTACATTATAACAGTCTCATAATTTAAGTACATGCCCAAATGGCAGTTCCAAAACTTAGGTTTCTACGGCCAAAACACCGATTCCCGTCCCGTTTCCGACTCGCAAGTCGATCTCATCTGAAGCCAGTCTCCTGCTAATCAGCAGATCCCGCACATCAGTACATATGTTTATGTACCACATCCAGTATCAAAATCCAATTCTTAAAACTAGTAGTGGACATGTTTATAACAAACATACCTGAAGCCGAAGCCTTGCCCTACCTTCACTTCCTTCATGTTTGCCTTGTCCATACGAAAGTCACGCTTCCAGTGACCCTGTTTGCCACAGCTTAGGCAGACATCTTAGGATATGTCCTTTGTCTTCCCAGAAAACTGTGACAATTTAGCCTTACCCATTTTCTTCACACCCCCAAAAGCCTTCGGCCAAGCCTTGGCCTTTTGGGATGTCGAACTAAAATACGTCTTGCACTTTTTGCCCTTTCAAAAGCTTTGGCTCTGCCTCTTTGAGCATAGCCATTAACTCTCCAAGATTTTTCTCTTGGTTCATCATGTTCAAGTTCATGACGAACCCGCCCCAGCATTCAGACAGAGACTGTAAGATCAAATCTATAGAAGTCTCGGCCTTAAAGGTTATGCCCAGCTAACCTAGCTATTCGATGTCAGCAATATATGCGACACCTAGTGCTCGATAGATGTACCCTCTGACACACGCGGGCGAAATAACTTCTTATGCAATTCGTACTTCTAAGATCTAAGGTTAGATCTATGAAGATCCTTTAATTTCAACATCATGGTATAAGGATCTAATCCTTAGTTCTGACGATGAAATTAAAGAGTCAATGCAGCAAGCATAACAGATTGAGCACTAAAGTTATCATCACGATGAGTCTTCCAAAGCTCATGCTCTACTATTTGCTCGACTCCGGGCTCAGGCCCGAGAGGTTTTTCTATCAAATAGATTAACTTCTCAGCTCCCAGGACTATCCTGAGATTCTTTTCCCAATCTGGAAAATTAAAGTCGTTAAAGACATTTTCACCCAAGATTATGTCCTTTGACGCTAATCTTTCAGGTCATCTTGATGTCTATAGTCAAACTATCCAATCAATGATTTCAGGTACAATCTAATGTAATGATTATTATAGTCTAACTGTATAATTAACTACAATTTGATTGGTTACTTTCAAATGTATTGATTACTATAGTCCAACTATATAACCAACTACAAATGAAGTAGTTTGAATACAGTCCAACTATTTAATTAAAACAACAATTGAATATTAGTCCAACTAATATATATTTTAATGACGAAAAATAAAGAGCGCATATTAGCCAGTATTAAACGAATATTGCAAATTTAATACTAACCTCCCACTATTTTTCGGCAAGCCTCTAACCCTCTGTGGAGTACTCAGGAAACCTAGTTTCATAGGGGGCTAGAATCCCGTTAAATAGCACACAACCTTGACTTTGGCCAACAAGCTGTATGAAACTTAACTAGGTAGATCTCTAAGATCAATTGGATCCCATCCAATTCATAGATACAGTAGGTGGACCTCCAAGTCTGAAACATATATCCAATATTTGTAAATATATCCAATATATTTCCTAACCTTTTCCTCTAAATCAACTAAGCATTGGCTTTGGCTCAACAAGTTTAATGATTCTAGTTAAGCGCGACCCATTGACAGTGTGAAAGCTTCGTAATCGAAGTCGATGAACAAGAAGTGACCTTGACTTTGGCCAACAAGTCACAACCGCCCAAGACATACGATATGGAACAAAGCTTACCCGGTTCAAGCACATCCGCGATGGACAAAGGTCATAAATTTGGCCAACAAACCAATGCCAATCTTGGATCTTGAGAGAGAACCACTCAATGGAAAGAAAAACGCTTTATATTGAATGAGGGTTTTTCGCTTAAATTGGCAACTAATTTATTATCTTTAATTAGGTCTCATCATACACCCTTAAACATGCATTCTAAAAGCATAATAAGGCGCGATAAAATTTAATAATGATATGCGGATGGATATATAACAAATTGTTCCTAGAACAAATCTCTCTATTTCCTCTCTCCCGCTAGCACTATTCATACTTCTACCCAATTACATAACACTAAAAGAAACCTCATTTGCATTGAGGAGAATTGGTGAGAAGAGAAATACAAAGAGAATAGAGATAATAGGCTGGACACACAGGTCCAATTTAATAAATTCTAAATTTATTACAACAATTTCCAAAATTGCCCCTACCCTTCTAATATCCATCAGATATACATTATTCATACAATACATCCATGTATTCACACAAAGCATGTTATTCAATCAATCTAATCCAATTAATTAATCTTTGAATTAATGACCATCCAATGTTCAAACAACGATTTGATTTGTACGAGTCCAACTCGTTTAAGAATAAATACTCAAAGTACGTATTCTTGAATTATATCGAACTACAATTTCAAATCCAATTTTAATTGTATCCAATATTGATTCATGTTTAATTCCAAATTAAACAATTACACTTTCAATAGTGCCTTTAAGGACTTGGATTCCAAATCCAATCCAATTGGGTCTCGAAGGCCCAATTAGCATCCAATACTATTCAATTAAAGTCCAATAGGCTTTGAATTGATTCTTTAGGCATGGGCTTTGGCCATTATGGATCAAACCCAAAATGCCAAGGCCCAAGTTAGGAATCACCCTATGCCGTAAAATCAATTTAGTCCCATTAGGCCCAATTAAATTATTAAAGGCCCAACGTCATATTTTTGGACTTTATGGAAATGGATTAGGCCCAAATATGATCCAACACCAAAATTTGGCCCAACCAAGCCCATTAGCCTAAATACAACAAATTAGATTAATATATCATTCCAAATTACGTATTAATCCATTTCAAATGTAATTAACACAATTAATTAATTAATCTAGTATTTCCAAAACATTAATTAATCTAATTAATCATGTTTAACATCTAATTCATGTCCAACACAAATTAATCAAAATCAATCTAACATGTTTAACATCTCACGGTAATGGTAACAAAATAACATCCAATTTGATTTCAATCTAATTAAATCAACATTCAACATCTAAAATTCATTTCAAGCCATTTAACATATCCTATTGTTAAAATTCAAAAATCACCATGAGCTACTCTTAGGGTGCATTCGGCCAAGCTAACAAATTTGGGAAATTTTGATCCAATCAATTTTTCACAATCCAATGATACACAACTCCAAGTCATCATCATCCAAGCATAACCAAACATCCAATTTTACAATTTCATGCTCCAAGCAAAAATGCCCAAATTAAAGTCATGAACCCTAGAATCAAATCAAGCTTAGATCTTGCTCTGATACTATTGTTAGTGTTCCTAGAACATGCCAAGGATCTCTAAGAGTGATTCTTGTGTGAATTTTATCAAAGGAAGTTGCGGAATACTTACATTGGTTTTGATGAATTTGAAAACGTTTCTTTGAAGATGGAAGCTCCAAGCCTTCTATTAGTGTTCCAACACTTGAGTGAGTCTCCCTATCACCTTCCTTTGACTCCTTAATGTGCTACCATGCTTGATTTTTGCAACAAAAATCCATGGGAGAAGGAGAGAAGCTCGACATTTTATGAGGAAGAATAGAGAATAGGTTGCTGTGAATAGTAAACTTATCCAACTTCCGAAGTTGACTTGGTTTATATAATAAGGTTGAGTGTTGAATTTGGTTTGAGTGTATTATAAGTACAGCCAAGCTTTCTTTCAATAAATCAAATCCATGAAATAAGCCTAACCACTTCCATCACATGTCTAACATGTTGATGTAAGTGAAGTGGGTCACACTACTTTTAAATTCGAAATTTAAGTCCGCTAACTCAACACGCAACTTTGCTCGGGCCCAGGTTCGTTTAATTCTGAATAAAGGAATTTTCCGTTGCGACGTAATTAAATCCAATTTAATTAAATAATAATGCCTACCAAAATTATTACGAAAGTCGCTTGCGAATTAATTCTAAATTAATTTGTTTGCCCGAATTAAAATCCAATTTTAATTTCGCTTTGAAATCTGATTTCATTTAATATATCTAATGTATTATTTTAACCCAATTAAATAAATTAAATAGTAAAATCCAATTTAACTATTAAATTTACTTTGCCGATTATTTCCAAATTAATCGATTTCTCTCTTCCAGTCGAATTAATCCCAGATTAACTCTTGCCGTAATTAATCCTAGATTAATTTTCTCTCTCTCATAATTAATCCCATATTAATTCTGTTCGAGTCAAATATCATCTGTGAATCTTTGGGAGGTGACCCAAGAGATCTCTGGATATGTTGGTAGTAAATACGATCATCGGACTATCCGAATACGTGCGCACCCGGTACCACGTTCTTACCAATTTACAAGACATGGTTGGCTTCTAGAAAAGCACCGTGCCTACCCAATTCTCCAAAAATATTCTTTTATGGAATATATAATCTATATCAGGCGTAGTATACATAGTATTGCGTATTACGATCCAGTATCGGAAGTCACATGCTAGGCCTGGGGCTGGAGTTGTGTCTGCCCTGTACGAAACATATATCGAATCACTAGCAACTAGTCTATTTATCATCGGAAAGTCATGACCTAGTCATACTTTTCCGATGGCTATAGCATTATAGAGTACCAGTTCTGTATCTCTGCGTGATCATCATCTCCATATGACTGAAGTGATACTTCCATCTTGACATCACACCCAATATACTACGATTCTCAGTATACCCAGAAGAGGCGTACACAGAACCTGTTAAAGCCTCGGACGACCAAAACCAAATTAGCCATGCAAGTCTTAGGTTAAGACAATATACACCTACCCTGATTCAGATTCCCATAGACACATAGTCATACTACCAATGGGATTCCGAGGGGTCTATCCAGAGTGAAGCTGTTTCCGTACCATCGGTAAACAGAACCTCCTATTACACTTGAATGAGTATCCAATACCCAAATATATGAGAACTATATCGTTAAGCTTCCATAACGCGCACAAGTGTAATACTAGCATATTCCACATTATCGATGTCCAGTCTCGATAATACTACGACTAGGGATATTTAATGATTAAACCTTTGTGGATTAATACTGTCTCATATCTTATTAATCTCGTACTAATCATATGGACTTTTTATCATTTATATATCCAGGTAATCCAATTACAAATGATAAAAGAGCAATTTCCTTTGTCACATAGTTAATTTATACAACAACACCATGTTATGTACAAATAGTGATGTTATGGGTCATAATTATCCAACATACACTATATGGTGGTTATTGTTGTTGTTGTTGTTGTTGTTGTTGTTGTTGTTGTTGTTGTAATAATTAAGTCTAATATTTAGCGTCGAAAAAATTTAATCAACACTAAAAGTCTATCATTTAGCGTTGATATAATATTTCCTTCAAACAATTACCCAAATTTTTTATTAACTGCCAATGTTTTAGTGTCGAACATTTCGACGCTAAAACCAAAATATTTCGATGCTAAACGGTTATTAAAATCCCTAATTCGGTTTCCCCTATTTCTTCTCTACTTCTGCGAATTCATTCTTCTCCCCTAATCCATAATCCCACTATTGTAATCCTAATTCATGCCATCAATCCCACAATCTTTGTAACCATAATTCATGCCATCAATCCCACTAATTTAACTACCAAATTCCCCAATTTACCCTATACCTTGGTGAAGTGCTTTAATTGGAAAAAAGAGACGAAGAAAGTAAAAACCCCTAAATTTTCCCTCACCTGGCCGAGTCTGTCGCCGTTAGGAATCTTAGCGTTCATTTCTTTACTTTTGAGGTAATTAGTCTTATTTGTTATTTTTTTGAACTAACCAATTGGTTATGGCATTCAAATAAGATAATGAAGTTCTATTGGATTATTCTTTGTTATTGGTATAACTTCAATTTTTGTTAATCTTAGTGGAAAGAATAGGCATGTGTAACCAATTGTTTAATGAAGTGATAATAGGCATTTGTATTTGTTGTGGCCGAAACTAAGTATGGTTGGAAGCTTGAAGTCAATGAGTTTACAAGTAAAAAAAAATGTTTAGTTGATGTCGATTTAGAACATGTTGATGATGAATGTGCATGCTTGTATGAATATGCATGCTTGTAATGCTTGTAATAGACATGTGTATATGTTGATCCATAATAGCAAGCCCTAATGTTCTGGTGCTGTTTTAGAATTTCCAGAACAGTAGGGAGTTGTTTTGGAATTTTCAGAATAGTAGGGCTTGTTCTGGAAATTCCAGAACAGCATCCCTACTGTTCTGGAAATTCCATAACAGTAGGCTCCCATATTTGTTTTACATTCAGAAGTGAGGCCAACTCAGTAGATAGACTAGAAATGTACATAAACCCTGACCATTTTAGACAATCCATACAAGTTGCATTGCATTATGATACACGAGACAATTATTATGAAAGTTTAGATCATAGAAAGCTCAAACAATCACAATTTCTATGTACATTTCACACACATCAAACAAGCTGATTTGTGAATGCAATTTTGGGAATAGATGCACTTTTTAATGATATTGTTATATCTTTATCACCCAAATCAGTATCTATTAAGAGTTTATATGATTAAAGATATTTTGAGCAGTCTATGTGTAAGGATAAAAGTTTATATGGTTATTAAATAATTCAAATTTCATTAGCATCATTATTATTATTTTGTGTCATTGATAGTGTCGGAATTCTTATTTTGCAGATGGTACCGGATAATCACAAATGCGCTAATGCGACTCCATCTACATCTGTAAGGACAGATGCCCCCGCTAGGGTCTATGCTAGCACAAGTGACTCGAGTACAGCGAAGGGTTGAGGATGCACCCGTGGCCTGGGGTTGGTTAAGCATGTTAAGGCTCACGGCTGTATCCGGATAGAGATATCAGATGTTGGACAAAGAAAATATTAGTCTCTAAGACATGCTTCCAAGATCCTAAACATGATTTGCGTGTGAAATAATCAAGTAAGTTGCGGAAATACTTACATTGATCTGTTTAGAAAATTTGAATTTTTCCTTTGTAGGATGAAGCTCCAAGCTTGTGATTTGTTGTAAACTCCTTGGGTGAGTTTCCCTATCACCTCAAATGACCCCAAAAGTGCTAGCTTTGAAGAAATTTTTGAAACAAAATTTCACCATGGAAGAAAGAAAGAATCGGCAATAGCAAGGAAGGAGGAAGAGAGAGTTAAGTGTTTCCAAAACTAGGTAGTTGGTGTGTTAAAAGATGCATTAAAGAATGCCAACTACTTCCATCAAACTAAGACATTTGATGTAAGTCATGAGTCCCACCTCATTTAAATTCCAAATTTAAGTTGGCTTCTCCAACACACAACTAGACTTGGGCCCGGGTTTGTTTAATTCCGAATTAAATGAATTTATCATCGCGATATAATTAAATCCAATTTAATTAAATAATTATGCCTCGCAAAATTATTATGATAGTCGCTTTCGAATTAATTCCAAATTAATTTATTCGCCCGAATTAAAATCCAATTTTAATTTCGTATTAAAATCCAATTTCAATTAATATATCCGATATATTTATTTTTTCGATTAATTCTAAATTAATCGTGTTCTCTCTTCTATATAAATTTAATCCCAAATTAATTCTTGCCGTAATTAATCCCAGATTAATTTTCTCTCTCTTAATTATTCCCAGATTAATTCTATATGAGTCAAATGTCATTGGTGAATCTTTGGGAAGCGACCAAAGAGATTCATGGATATGTTGGCAGTAAATGGTCATCAGACCATCCAAACACGTGCGTACCTCGTACCACGTTCTCACCGATTTACAAGACATGGTTGGCTTCTAGCAAAGCACCATGCCTACCCAATTCTCTAGAAATATCCACCGAGGAATATTATCTATATCAGGCATAGTAATACTAATGTAATGTGCAATACGTTCCAGTATCGGATGTCACATGCTAGGCCAAAGGCTGGCTCTGTGTCTGCCCCGTACGAAGCATATATCGGATCCCACGTAACTAGTCTTTGTAATCGGAAAGTCATGACCTAGTCATACTTTCTCGATAGCTGCAACATTTAAGAGTACTAGTACCATATCATGTGTGACCATCATCTCCATATGACTGAAGTGATACTCCTATCTTGACATCACATCCAATACACTACGATTCTCAGTAAACCTAATAGAGGCGTACACAGAACATATTAAAGCTCCAGACGACCAATATCAAAGTAAACTGATTCTCGCAAGTAATAGCGATGTAAATCTCAGGTTAAAGATCACATACACCTACCCTGATTCGGATTCCCATAGACACATAGTCAAACTTCCAATGGGATTCTGAGGGGGTCTATCCAGAGCGAAATTGTTCCCGGTCCAACGGCTAACAGAACCTTTTATTACACTTGCATAAGTATCCAATACTGATTGGCGTGATCACACACGTATAACACAAGCACACGTATCGTTTAAGTAGTATAAAAATATCGATGACACGAGGACTTAATTTCTACTGTTGTTATTAATTATTGATGTTATTTATTTACAGGTATCTAATTAAAGAGAGAAGGGATTGATTGTTTGTTTGGCTGGTTAAATGTGGATTTGCTAAATAAAAAAAAACAAAAACATAAAAGAAAATAATAAGGAAAATAAACAAAAGACACAAAATATCTAGGGTTGTGATTCCACACAATATTATTCTAAAGATAAATTGATTCTCTTATATATGTGTAATAAATCAGTTTGCTAACCTGGAACACGAAATTATACAAAAGCCTCTTCCGATGGTCAGATACAAATACCCAAATAACCCAATTAATTATGTCTATGTTAACCAAGTTACCTGAATTAACTAAGTTCAAGTTCCAATTATCGTTACCCCCGCCCAACAGGTATATTCCTATCCTGTAAAGAAATCTATTAAAGGGTTATCTATCCTCAATGAAGATCGTGAGCTATTGAATCTAAGACTGAAACCTAAAATCCCTTTTCCAAGTTCATTTTAAGTTTACCACATCAATCTTATTGGTGATCAGGCAACAAGAAGCATTAGGCTTAAAATTAAAAAAAAAAAAAAAACTAAAGAATTACCCATATTATAATTGAATCAATTATTAAGCTTGTGAATATTGTGTTTCATCACTTCCCTAAAATAAAAATAAAATACTGGGGTTATGGGATCCACTTTTACTATTTCTAATTTAGAAATCTCTCTTGTTATAACATAGAAATTATCAGTGATATTACCAACTGACCATATAGGTGGTATCCTGATTAAGTCAGATTTTCAATTAAGTCCAACCGACCATAAAGGCTGTGTTATTATTTGTCCATAAATCAGCCATATAGGCGGTAATCATCTATCACCTAAAGACCGGCCATATAGGCGGTGTCACATTATGTCAAATAAATAAAACCAGCCATTAAAGCGGTATAATCTTTAGTCTATATTAAATTATAATTTTCATTTTATAATTAAGGGAGATTAATCTAAACTATAATAATAAAAACTTCACCCTTCCCCCAACAAAAATTTAACTACTAAACTAAAAGAAAGATAAAGAAAATAAACTACTACTATAACTGAAAATAAAAATCCATAATAAAAATACTAAAAAGAAATACAAACAAGATGAAATCCTTAAATTCCTTACAAAAACCTAAGGAAAGCATGACAATACAAATGAAATGGCTTGGTATTTATAGGCAAATGTAAAGGTTTCCACCAATTTCTCCACCAATTGCTCCACTAAACATGGCACCAAACATGGCATCAAACATGGCACCAAATATGGCACTAAATATGGCATCAAATCCTCTACCAAACATGCTGGAAGTTTGACAATTTTTATTTTTATTTTTATTATTATTTTTTTATTTTGAAAATGACTTGAATAATTACATAAAACACATTACTGAATATTTTATCACTTTCGGTCATGGAAACGTCTGAATTCGAAATTATTATGAACTTCAACGTTGTAGCTCTTTGAGTCATCTTTAATCTGGAACTTGTATCAGCTCAATCCGATACAAAGCTGAAATTTCCGAAATTGCACTTCGTTAGAACGCCATTTCAAGTTTCCAATCTCCATAATCAAAATGTCAAGTCCAGTTTTTGCCCTTATTTGTTCCAAATTTCATTCTGATTGATTCCATTAAGTCCGAATTTTATTTTATCTGTAAAATAAACTAAAACACATTAAAACGTTCATCAAATCCGAGAAACTAACCAAAATATTATGTAAAATGGGCGGTAAATATTGATATATTTTCTGCTCATCACACCCTCAAACCTAACATTTTGCTAGTCCTCGAGCAAAACAACAAAATAAAATACAATAAACAATAAAACTAAGCCACTTTCGTAGGGATCACGGTTGCATTTAGCGTATGCAACAAGCCTTTAAACCCCTAGGTGTTCCTAGTGGACGAGTGTAGTCTCGTGAGGGCTTAAAGTGACGATACCCACAAACGTCAAACTAATGCACACAAAAGCAAAAAGATAACAAAACTAATGCACACAAAATCAAAAAGAAAATAGAATAAACAAGTTAGTGACTAAACAAGTGAAACTTCTTATCCAAGTTAGTAGTTGTTTTCTTTCTTTCTAATTACCAAATAAGTAAATTCTCCAATAATTTTTACCATTTTTCATATACACAACCAACACTGTATTAATCAAATCATTTTGCCCACAATATTCTTAAGTGTAGTTGAAAAGAGAGTAATATTTTTATCCTAAAGTTATATCAGAATTATCACCTTTTTAGCAATGGAATTTTTTTTCTTTTTTTTTTCACTTTTTTTTTTGCATAGAATAAAGAAAGCAACATCTTCAATCCATGTAACGAGCTTTGGGCCAGTGACTCCCAAACCAGTTGGCTTTAGGGCACTAGGTGTTAAGACACCCTTACGGACTTAATCTCTCGGATTTCAGATGTTTCTTTTTATTTTTATAACATCTTTGATCCATGTAGCGAGCTTTGGGCCAGTGACTCCCAAGCCAGTTGTCTTTAGGGCACTAGGTGTTAAAACACCCCTACGGACTTAATGACTTGGATCTCAGATGTTTTTTTTTATATACACACTTTTTTTTCTTTTATTTTTTCTTTTTCTTTTATTCCATTGCGTTTTAGATGCTTCCTCCAATTAAACTAGAGCACTGAATATTACAAACTTTTCAAATACATCTCGTAGTTGTATGTTACCATGCATGTTGATAATATCTGTCAACTGAGCATATGAAGATACATTTTAGTCAGTATTATGGAGAATTCACAAATTAAATAACTCAAAAGGAAATAAACAAAAATTAACTTGTTACGAAATAGGTTGAGATACGTCTCAGGAGTGAAAATTCCTTACACAGCTTTCTCACACCAATTTCACCTGATTAATCAAATTAAAAACACAAAAACAAAATATATTTTTTACAAATTTTTTTTTATTTTTTTTTTGAATTTTTTTAAAATTTTTGACTAAAAATAACACAATAAAAATAAGATAATAGTCAACTATTCCCCTCCCCCAAACCTAAATGAGACATTGTCCCCAATGTCTTAAAAAGTAGAAGATGAGTTTAGAAGATAGTACTTAGTTAGCTGAAATTCTTCATAAATATCAATTAAAGGTTAAGATCTAGATTTATCTGACGCTTCTTACAACGATCGTTATCGGACCAGTTTATCTTGGAAAGGATAGGGTCAATTTATGGTTCAAAGGCTAAGATTTGGTCAATTAAATCTTAGGCAGTTCTGGCAGTAAAGAGGAGTTCTTTTACAGGTTTTGACACGAACCCAATTCTTCGGGCATCATCAAGAAATACACAAAGAAAATCATAAAATCCATCAGCGTTGAACGGTCCAATCGATTTCTGGTGTATGTTCAAGTTCGCCCAAGATAACACTGTAAAAATTTCCTCCATCCTGCCCAAGCCATCTGGCAAAGCAATAAAAGCATCAACACGGTTAATCATTTCTATGAGTCATTCAATCATACCTGGCACGATTAGCTCTTCTCCATTTGATGGTCCAATAAGATTCGCCTTCGCCAAAGGTTTTGGGATGATTCCAAGACTTGAGTGCCTCCTTCCTGTACATCCCTTGAAACGATCACCATTAGTCCAAGATTGCCACTGCCATATATTAGGTGCATATTCCTTTCAGCTATGACTCTACCCAATTCTTGTGCTGCTACAACGAATTCTGGTTTAGAACCAGTACTAGTACCACAAAACACACAGATATTTACAACTCGTCTTCTTGAAGTGGCTTCCATTATTATGTATTTCTTTCTCAGCTCTGGATGCCTTCAAGAGTGCAATGATGAGTTGAATTTATAGAACTTGAGAAAGAGTGAGTAATAATAGCACAAGTATCTTCCAAAGGACGATTGTTAGCTAAATAATAAAATAAATCGTGAAAGGTCAAAAGTCTGGATCCTGTTGGTGAAAATAAATATAATTACAACAGAAAAGCAAATCAAAGCAATTATTAAGGCAACATAATTGTGTACACAATACGCCACTCGTTTGGTATATAAATCCATTAGGATGCGTCTCAAAAATTCATTCCTTACTCAACCATCACTAATGAATTCACTCTCATTTTTGTGATTGCCAAACAACATTCCTCCTATCTTGCTCTTCCTTAAATGCTCTGTTATACTGCTCCTGTAAAATAATACACAAAATGAAAAACTCTAAACATATATACACAATATATTAGAATAAAAAAATTTAAATTGAAAAGAAATTTGCATGGGTTTCCTCCCTGTTAGCACTAAATTTTTTGTCTTCAACCATACGTGACTGAAATCCATCTGTCAATGAGGTTTCAGCGTGATTTTGGATGTCCGATTAAAGACAATCCCATGAGCGTTGCTTTTGAAGGGTCTCTTTCAACGGTAAAGTGACAAAAATATTTTATCTCATTCAGTGCTTATGCCATCTTCTTAATCTTTGTCGCTCCAGTAGTTCGTGAAAAGAAAGAAAGAAAATTAGGAGGTCTCGTATGGTGCTTGACTTTGAATGAAAGTTCCATTCTGTCAAGCCTTTGGGTGATGTCTTTGATTTGTACTCCCCAAAACAATGATGTTTCTCTTGAATTCACTGAATCTTCAATATGGTCAGATATTTGCTCCTCCATTTGCTCTGCTTGTTGCTCCACCTTTTCTTCACATATATATTTTAGAATTTATGCATTCAGCTCTTTTTCGTCATCTGTGAAATGCATGCTCCATAAGTGTCAACCTGAGGATGGAAATATGTATATGTTTTTAGGTCTTCATCCTCTGTAGTTGATATGAATGGTTGGGTAGCTCTTCTTCAAACATTAGTGCAAAGCATGCTCCAAGATCTTTATTTGAGGATGGAAAGTTTCATCCTCACTGTTGGTGCAGTTGGTACAAACAGCTCCGCTTCTTGTTCCTCGTTAGAGTCCAAAAAATAAAAATCAAATAGAGACCTTGCTGGTTTGGGCTCCTGAACTGGTACCTCAGACTCCTGATACTGCTCAGCCTCATCTTCTATTAAGATGTCATGATGAAACTCTGGATACTCGAAGGCTTTGTCAGTTTCATTTGCTCCTGGAGATATGTAATTCAGGTTTTTTGTTAATTGTCTAATTTGATTTGTCATCTTCTGTATGGATTCCGCTTAAATCTGAAATTGTGCATCAAATTGAGCTTCCCGTTCCTCAAGCCAATCTTTAAGCATGTCAATCAACTGATATTCCTCTGCTGGTTCTGGTTCTTGATGAAGATCGTAGGTGGATGGTGGATAAAATGGAAAATATGATGGTTCTTCATACCTTGAATGATTCTGATAGTTCTGCCACCCTGAAAGGTATATGCATTGATTGCTCAGGTGGTTACCATCACATATCTCACATCTCCCTATTGCGTTCTGGAAAGGTTGGGCAAATGTTGTATTGATTGGTTCTGACATCCAGTGATAGTTGTTGGGCTGGATAATAGGCCTCAGAAAACCGGACTTTTGTTCCCTGATTTGGGGTGTATCTTCTTCTAGTAAAGCTCGTAGTCTTTCAATCTCCCAATAGTGTTCCATTTTTCAACAACCTAAAAACAAAAGAAAGAAATAAAAATTACAGATAAAAATAAAGAAAATTAGATACAAGTAAAATAGATAGCATTAAAGGGTT
Organism: Zanthoxylum bungeanum; assembly: GCA_019454045.1. Lineage (NCBI taxonomy): Eukaryota > Viridiplantae > Streptophyta > Magnoliopsida > Sapindales > Rutaceae > Zanthoxylum > Zanthoxylum bungeanum. Next base: position 183,426 of record SKCR01050743.1, read on the forward strand.
ATCTATCCTTAGGGAAGATCGTGAGCTATTGAATCTAAGGCTGAAACCTAAAATCCATTTTCCAAGTTCATTTTAAGTTTACCACATCAATCTTATTGGTGATCATGCAACAAAAAGCATTAGACTTAAAATTCAATAAAAAAAAAACTAAAGAATTACCCATAATATAATTGAATGAATTATTAAGCTTGTGAATATTGTGTTTCATCACTTCCCTAGAATAAAAATGAAATAATGGGGTTATGGGATCCACTTTTACTATTTCTAATTTAGAAATCTCCCTATTATAATATAGAAATTATCAGTGATATTATCAACCGACCATATAGGTGGTATCCTGATTAAGTCAGATTTTCAATTAAGTCCAACCGACCATAAATGCGGTGTTATTATTTGTCCATAAACCAGCCATATAAGAGGTAATCATCTGTCACCTAAAGACCAGCCATATAAGCGATGTCACATTATGTCAAATGAATAAAACCAGCCATTAAGGCGGTATAATCTTTAGTCTATATTAAATTATAATTTCCATATTATAATTAAGGGAGATTAATCTAAACTATAATAATAAAAACTTCACTCTTCCCCCAACGGAAATTTAACTACTAAACATAGAAGAAATATAAAGAAAATAAACTACTACTATTACTGAAAGGAAAAATCCATAATAAAAATACTAAAAATAAATACAAACAAGATGCAATCCTTAAATTCCTAACAAAAACCTAAGGAAAACATGAGAATTACAAATGAAATGGCTTGGTATTTATAGGCAAATCTTAAGGCTTCCATCAATTTCTCCACCAATTGCTCCACTAAACATGGCACCAAACATGGCATCAAACATGACACCAAACATGGCACCAAATATGGCATCAAATCCTCCACCAAACATGCTAGCATTTTTGGTGGAAGTTTGACAATTTTTATTTTTTATTTTTTTATTATTTTTTTATTTTGAAAATGACTTAAATAATTACACAAAACAAACTTCTGAATATCTTATCAATTTCGATAATGGAAACGTCAGAATTCGAAATTAGTATGAACTTCAAAGTTGTAGATCTTTGTGTCTTCTTTAATCTGGAACTTGAATCACCTCAATCCGATATCAGAGTAAATATTTATGGCCAAAATATGACAATTGCGCAAAGTTGAAATTTCCGAAATTGCACTTCGTTAGAACGCCATTTCAAGTTTCAATCACCAAAATCAAAATGTCAAGTCTAGTTTTTACCTTTATTTGTTCCACATTTCATCATGATTGATTCCATTAAGTCTGAATTTTATTTTATCTGCAAAATAAACTTAAACACATCAAAACGTTCATCTAACCCGAGAACCTAACCAAAATATTAGGTAAAATGGGGGGTAAATATTGATATATTTTCCGCTTATCAAATACCTAAATATATGAGAACTATACCATTAAGCTTCCATAATGCGCACAAATGTAATACTAGTCTATTCCGCATTATCGATGTCCAGTCTCGATAATACTACGACTAGGGATATTTAATGATTAAACCGTTCTTGGGTTAATACTGTCTCATATCTTATAAATCCGATTTAACCATATGGACTTTTATCATTATATATATCCAAGTAATCCAATTACAATAATGATAAAATAGCAATTTCCTTTTGTCACATAGTTAATTTGTACAAAAACATAATGTTCTTTACAAATAGTGATGTTATGGGTCATAATTGTCCAACAGACAAATCGGGCAATATTCTTCAGCGTTTACTACAGCCATAGGTGTTGCAGCTTGGTTTGAAGCTCCCCAAAACTACGTTTCTTGGCGAAAGATACCATGGGAAACGAAAATCAACCAACTCTTCCCGACGCTACTTGTGAGTTCCTTACAATATTTAGTTATCATTAATTTTTGTTAATTTAAATTTTTATTTTATACTCATTTTTACTTAGTTGTTATTCCTGTAGGAGTGGTTTGACGTTGATCTGACCAAAGTTAATGTCCAAAAGTATCTTGACCACTTCATGGGAAAAAGTTATTAGGATTATCGGAAAAAAGTCTGAAACTAATATTCGACGAATATGGACCTTTGGATGCTCCACAACACAAGCTTGATTTATAGAGGAGTAAGACTGGACATTCTTGTGTGAGCTTTGGTCTAGCGAGAAACACGAGATAAATTTTCAAATAAGCAGAAATTGATAATTCTCTTCTTTTTGGTACTTACAATGTTGTTAAATGCAGAATAAATGTCACGCAAATGCAGAGAATCGAAGTCAATTGCGTTTCAACCACCATGGAGGTCCAAGCCATTTATCCAATATCATGCCGACATTCTGAGGTAAATATATCCAAACTGTAATTTACTAGTTCATTATTTTTACTAATGTCTAATAATAGTACAATTATTTTATTTTTAGCAGAGTAGCACATGTGAGGTGCAGTCATTTCCAGAATTTTTCTGAGTAACTCACTATAATAAAGCAAAATGGGTCAATGAAGAAGTCGAACGCTGCTTTGTAGTTTATTTTTTAAAATAAATAATTACTATTTTAAATTGATATTTTTCTTTTCAAATTCTAACATTCTTTTTTTTTAAACATAACGAATGTCGGCTCCAACATCAAACTCAGGAGACAGGGTCCGACCCGATACCAGATGAGGAGTTGTCACAATTAGTTTTCAAGAACTAGACACGTACAATGTCAGCCTTGGTACTCGTAAGAAGCCGACGTCATTGCACGCACTGACTATTTCTTCGGACACTGACTCGTGCCATCGAGACCACTATGCCACCACCAGGAATAGATTGTATACTTGATGAACGGAAAATATATCAATATTTACCGCCCCTTTTACTTAATATTTTGTTTAGTTTCTCGGGTTTGATGAACGTTTTGATGTGTTTTAGTTTATTTTACAGATAAAATAATATCGGGTCTTAATGAAATCATTTAGGACGAAATGTGGATCAAATAAGGGCAATTATTGGACTTGATATATTAATTTTGGAGATTGGAAATTTGAAAGGGCGTTTTGACGAAGTGCAGTTTTGGAAATTCCAGTTTTGCACATCTGTCGTATTTTGGGCATAACTTTTTACTCAGATATCGGATTGAGCTGATTCAAGTGCCAGATTAAAGAAGACTCAAAGATCTACAACTTTGAAAGAGAAAATATTTTCGAATTCTGATGATTTCATGACCGAAATTGATGAACCATCCAGAAGTGTGTGGAGTGTAATTATTAAAAGTCATTATCAATCATTTTCAAAGCAAAATATTAATTAATTAATAATTAATAAAAATTATCAAATCAACACCAAACAAGATAAGCAATTAGTGGAGCAATTATGGATTTGGTGGAGTAATTAGTGGAGAAATTATAAGGATTTGGTGGAGAATTTGATGGAGATTTGATGATGTTGGCAAAATTTTGCCTATAAATACCAAGCCATTTGTAATTCAAATTCATCATACTTTCTTCCTTAAATCTTAATAATAAATAAGAGATTGTATCTAGTTTGTTTATTTTTAGTTTTCAGTAATTAATTTTCAGTTTCGCACTTTCTTTTATTTACTTTTCAGTTTTTACTTTCCGCAATTTACTTTTACTCACAATACTTTTCTTTCTTTAATTTTTCAGTTTTTACTTTTCAGTAATGAGGAGGTAATTTCCCAAGCTAGGGTGAAGGTAATTCTTTTACTATTACTATTTAGATTAATCTCCCTTAAAAATAATATATTCACTATTTAAAATACTGATTAATAAAGGATACCGCTATATCGTGTGGGGTTGCAATTCAATTATATCTGGTTAAACCTGACTAATCAAGGATACCGCCAGATTGGTCGGTTGGTAAATTTATTTGGGTACCCTTTAGGCTGGTTATGGACAAATATTACCGCCTTATGGCTGACATATACCGACCTATATGGTGTTGGACTTAATTTGACTTAATCAGGATACCGCCAGATTGGTCGGTTGGTAAAATAATATCACAAGTTTATATATTATTTTATGGGAGATATCTAAATTAGTAGTAGTAAAAGTAATTCCTTTTACCTTAGCATTTTATTTTATTTTAATTTACTTTTCAGCTTTTACTTTACCGCAATTACTTTCAAGCATTTTCATTTTATGTCTTTTACTTTTAAGTTTTTATTAGCCCTAGTTATGTGTGGTAACTAAATTATTTATCTGGGGTTGTGATGAAATCCAATATCACCGTTTTATAAGGGTTAGATTATAGCTTGGGTAATATAAAGATTTATTTATTGTGTCTTAAACTTAATGCTTTTTCATTAACTGGCCATTAATAAAATTGATCTGGTAAATCTAAAATGAACTAGACATAGGGATTTTAGGTTTCAGCCTTAGACTCAATAGCCCACGATCTTCCTTGAGGAGATAACCCTTTAATAGATTTCCTTACAGGATAGGAATATACCTGTTGGGCGGGGGTAGCCATAATTGGAACTTAAACTTAATGAATCCAGATAATTTGGTTGACATAGACATATGGTTCAATTGGGTTAAACTGGGTATTTGTGTCTGACCATCGACAGAGGCTTACACATAATTTAGTGTTCCAGGTTAATAAATCATATATTACCCAACTTTAAGATAACCACTTCATCTTTAAAATGATATTGGAAGAAATCACAACCCTAGATAGTTTTTAATATTGAATTTTCTTAAAACCTATTTTCGACAATTTTATTTACTTGCTTTTAATTTAGAATCGTCACCATTTCAAATCAATCAATCAACTTGTTAGATATTAGTAATCATTTGACCTCATAAAATTAATAGTTTAGATATTAAGTCCTCGTGGGATCGATATTTTTATACTACTTGAACGATACGTGCGCTTGCGTTATACGTGTGTGTTTACGCCGGTCAAGTTTTTGGCGCCGTTGCCGGGGACTTATTTATCTTTTACTATTAGTTTAGGGGTTAGATACGTTACTTGTATCTAATTTCTTTTTACTTATTGTTTTTGTTTTCTTGTGTTTCAGGTTCTCAGAAACTTCATGAGACGAACCAGAAGCTTTGAACTCCGACCGCTTGACCCAGAAATTGAAAGAACCATCAGACAGTTGAGAAGGGAAAGGCGAGAAGGCCAAGAAGCTTTAGTCAACATGGAACCTGAACCTTTGAACGTTGCACCACCAATCCCATTCGAGACAGAACAATTCCGGTGGTTGATAGACTCATTTCCTGTTTGTACTTCCTCCCTTACCAGCAAATGCGTGTGACATCAAAACATGCATTCAGATGATTCAGCAGTCAGTTCAGTTCGGGGGGAATGCAACTGAAGATCCTAATTCCCACATCAGCAACTTCCTGGAAGTTTGCGGCACTTTTAACTACAACAGAGCATCAGAAGAAGCAATGAGACTGCGAGTTTTTCCATATTCCCTGAAGGACAGAGCTAAAGCTTGGCTACATTCACTACCAGCAGGTTCTATCACAACTTGGAACACTTTAGCCACCAAATTTCTTGCAAAGTACTTTCCACCAGCCAGAACCGGAAAACTGAGGAATGACATCACATCCTTTGTACAACAAGATTCAGAATCCCTCTGCGAAGCTTGGGAAAGGTACAAAGATTTACTCCGGAAATGTCCTCACCATGAGATTCCAAAATGGCTTCAAGTCCAAACATTCTATAATGGGCTTTCTGGAATAATGAGAACCACAATCGATGCTGCTGCTGGAGGAGCCTTGATGGCAAAAGGAGAAGATCAAGCCTGGGACCTAATCGAAGAAATGGCCAACAATAATTCTTTGTGGCCAACAGAAAGGAGCATGATCCAAAGAATTGCAGGAATTTATGAAGTTGGAGCCAACACAGCACTGAATGTCAAGCTGGATATGATTTGCAAAAATCTGAACTCTTAACATGAAGGTGAATGGTGGATCCACAAGTTCACATATAAAGGAGCACCAGAACCAGTTCAGCATGAAGAGACGGTGAATTATGTCAACAATTTCAACAGACAGGGGAACAATCCATATTCCAACACCTACAACCCAGGGTGGAGGAATCATCCTAATTTAGCATGGAGCAACAATTCAGGCCAACATCAAAACTATCCACACCTGGATTCCCCAGCAGAACAAAGGCCAGGAGCATGAAAAAGAACCAGAAATGAAAGAATGGTTTGCAGAGATGTTCAAAAAGCAAGAAGCAAAATACGATGCTATGTTTCAATCCCAAGCAACATTAATTCAAAGTCAATCTGCTTCTATTAAAGCACTGGAGAATCAAATGGGACAACTGGCAAATGCTCAAAGTTACAGACCGCCAGGTACCCTTCCTAGCAACACAGAGCCAAATCCAAGGAACATGGGGAAGGAGCAATGTCATGCCATCATGTTAAAGAGCGGTACTGAAATCAACAAAGATGTTGGAGTCAATTCAACTGCTGAGGAAGTTCCAAAAGAAACAAGCAACAAATGGAGGAAAAAGAAGCAAAGGAAAAAGAACAGATCACTCCACCTCCACCTTTTCCTCAACGTCTTCAGAAGAACAAATTGGACAAGCAATTTTCCCGGTTCCTGGAAATATTCAAAAAGCTGCATATCAACATTCCATTTGCAGAAGCGTTGGAACAAATGCCCACCTATGCCAAATTCATGAAAGATATTCTTTCACGAAAGCGGAGATTGGGGATTACGAGACAGTAGCATTAACAGAAGAATGCAGTGCTATCATTCAGAGGAAACTTCCCCCAAAGTTGAAAGATCCTGGCAGTTTCACTGTTCCTTGCGTCATAGGAGAACATAACTTTGGTAAGGCTTTATGTGATTTAGGTGCTAGTGTTAACTTGATGCCTTTTTCTATTTTCAGGAAATTACAGATTGGAGAAACAATGCCAACTTCAGTCTCACTGCAACTTGCTGATAGAACGCTCGTATTTCCAAGAGGTGTAGTTGAGGATGTGCTGGTCAAGGTTGACAAATTCATTTTCCCAGCAGATTTTATTGTCCTTGATATGGAGGAAGACGCAGACGTGCCAATCATCCTTGGGAGACCATTCTTGGCTACAGGTCGAACCATTATTGATGTACAAAAAGGAGAACTAACCATGAGGGTACAGGACCAAGAAGTAACATTCAATGTTTTCAAGGCCATGAATTTCCCAGATGATGAAAAAAGGAGGAATGTTTCAAACTCGATGTGATACACAGTACCATTCAGAACTCTGATGAAAGACAAAGTTCTACTGACAAACTTAAAACATGTCAATTGCCTGTGGAGCCTAAAGATAAAACATCTTTTGCACTGAAAGAGCCAATTCTTGCTCTACAAGCAACAGAAGAGAAAAAGTTCCACCAGCTCAACGAATTGGAGGAATTTCACAATCAGCCTTTTGAAGATGCCAAATTGTACAAAGAAAAAGGCAAGAAAACATGATGAGAAGTTAGTGCGCATACAACTGGAACCAGGGCAGAAGGTACTGTTAAACAAATCAAGGGTGAAATTCTTCCCATGGAAGCCAAAATCACGGTGGTCAGGTCCATTTGTGATCACCAAAGTTTTACCAAATAGAGCCGTTGAGATACATGATCCTGACGCTAACAAAACTTTCAAGGTTAAAAACAAGCGTGTCAAGCACTACTGGGGAGAATCATTTGAGCGACAAAAAGAAAGTGTTACACTTTCAGATCCAGCTTAACGTTCGAGAAGTCATGTCTGGCTGACGACTTTAAACTTAGCGCTAGCAGGGAGGCAACCCATGCAATTTTTGTATATATTGTGATTTGGTGTGATTTAATTTTGTGTGTTTTATTTTTGCAGGTTTAGTCATTTCAAGATGGAAGAAGCTCTCGCAAATCTTCACAAGCAATTTCCTTCTCTCCCTCCAAAATCTCTGATGAAAGTATACAAAGCTCGCTTGGAACGGATGAGGTTATTACAATCCATGGTATTCCTAATGATATTCGTTGGGTAATTGAAGCACGAGTCCGATTGGCAGGTGAGTCTTCTGACTCTTTTATTTCACATCTGCCTGGTTTTGGAAGAAGCACCTATGCAAAGAAACGTAGAGCTAAGCAAATGGGTGTTTGTTTCAAATGTGCACGATTTAATTGCAACACTCGTTGTCGTTCTTTAGGAATGGTGTCTGATAATCGCGAAGACAAAATTAAATTCATTAGGGATGGCTTGAGTAAGGAGTCTTTAGATGATATATCTTCGACTCTTGAGACGCATCCCAGTGGATATGTTCATATAACCATTCGCAAATTACATACACAATTCAAAAGAAAGACAACAGTTAAGTCTCGGGAATCTGACTCAAAAAGACCCTGTTTGCCAATTTATAAGAAAATTGGATGGGAAGCTTGTCCCTGACGCATAGACGTCAATCAAGCTGTTAATTTTTGTAAATATTATATCTCTTTGTCTTTTCCTAATATTTTGATTTGTTTTGTTGTTTTCTTTTGTTTTCTCTCCGACAGGATCCAGATCTTTTTGACTATCACGTCTATTTATTATTTTGCTACTAATCGTCCTTTGGAAGATACTTGTGCTATTTTTACTCACCCTTTTCAGGTACTATAAATTCAGCTCATCATTGCACTTTTGAAGGTCATCCAGAGTTGAGAAAGAAAAACATAAAAATGGAAGCCACTTCAAGAAGACGAGTTGAAAACATTGTGTGTTTTGCGGTAGTAGTGTTGGTACTAAACCACAATACATAGAAGCAGCACAGGAATTGGGTCGAGTCTTAGCTGCAAGGAATATGCACTTAATATATGGCGGAGGCAATCTTGGATTATGGGGATCGTTTCAAAGGCTGTACAGGAAGGAGGCAGTCATGTTTTGGGAATCATCCCAAAACCCTTGGCAGGGCAAATCTTATTGGGTCATCAAACGGAGAGGAACTGATCGTGCCAGGTATGTCTGAACGACTGGTAGAAATGATTAACCGTGCTGATGCTTTTTTGCTTTGCCAGGTGGTTTGGGTACATTGGAGGAAATTTTTATAGTTCTATCTTGGGCGAACCTGAACATACACCAAAACCACTTGGATTGCTTACGTTGATGGATTTTATGATTTTCTTTGTGTGTTTCTTGATGATGCTCGGAGAAATGGGTTCGTGTCAAAACCTATGAAAGAACTCCTCTTTACTGCCAGAACTGCTCCGGATCTAATAGACCAACTCATAGCCATGAACCACAAGTTGACCCTATCCTTTCAAAGATAAATTGGTTGAGGACGATCGTGGTAAGAGGCGTAGAGTTAATCTGGATCTTAACCTTTAATTTCCTGTAGATTTCAGCTAACCAGGTACGACCTTCTTAACTCTTCTTTTACTGTTTAAGACATTGGGGACAATGTCTCATTTAGGTTTGGGGGAGGAATTAGTTGATTAGTACCTTGTTTTTAGTTTGTGTGTTATTTTTATTTTTAGTCCAAAATTTTTCGAAAAATACAAAAAAATTGAAAAATTTTCAAAAAAAATTACAAAAATATTTTGTGTTTTTGTGTTTTTAATTTGACTAAAAAAGTGAAATTGGTAAGAGATAGCCGAGTAAGGAGTTTCCACTCCTGAGACGTATCTCAAACCTATTTCGAAACAAGTTAATTTTTGTTTATTTCATTTTGAATTATTTAATTTGTGAATTCTCCTTAAAACGGACTAAAATGGATCTTCTATGCTCAGAGTTGACAGATATTATCAACATATATAGTAACATACGGACATGAGCTAAAATTGAAAAGTTTGTAATATTCAGTGCTCTAGTTTAATTGGAGGAACATCTCAAAAAGCAGTGGAGTAAAAAAAAAAAAAAAAAAAAAAAAAAAAAAAACGTCGTGAGATCCGAGTTATTAAGTCTGTAAGGGTGTTTTAACACCTAGTGCCCTAAAACCAACTGGTTTGGGAGTCACTGGCCCAAACTCGCTACATGGATCAAAGATGCTGCAAAAATATATTTATCTGAAGTCTGGGTAATTAAGTCCGTAGGGGTGTCTTAACACCTGGTGCCCTAAAGCCAACTGGTTTGGGAGCCACCGACCCAAAGCTCGCTACATAGATGGAAGATATTGTATATAAATAAAAAATAGAGAAAAATCAAAGAAAAAATCAGAAAAATCAGAAAAATTATCCATTGCTAAAAAAAGGTGTGAAATCTGATAGAACTTTAGGACAAAAATATTACTCTCTTATCAACTGCACTTATGACTGTTGTGGGAAAAAATGAGTTGATTAATATTTTGTTAGCTGTGTATATGGAGAATGGTAAAAATAATCGGAGAATTTACTTATTCGGTAATTTAGAATAAAACAAAACAACTAGTAACTTGGAGTAGAAGTTTCACCTGATTAGTCACTAACATCTTTATTCTCTTTTCGCTTGTCTTTTTGCTTTTGTGTGCATTAGTTTTACTACCTTTTTACTTTGTAAAATGTTTGTGGGTATCATTGCTGTAAACCCTCACGAGACTACAACTCGTCCACTAGGGACACCTAGGGGTTTAAAGGCTTGTTGCATATGCTAAATGCAACCGTGATCCCTACGAAAGTGGCTTAGTTTAATTTTAATTTTTTTTGTTGTTTTGCTCGAGGACTAGCAAAATGTTAGGTTTGGGGGTGTGATGAGCGGAAAATATATCAATATTTACCGCCCCTTTTACTTAATATTTTGTTTAGTTTCTCGGGTTTGATGAACGTTTTGATGTGTTTTAGTTTATTTTGCAGATAAAATAATATCGGGTCTTAATGAAATCATTTAGGATGACGAAATGTGGATCAAATAAGGGCAATTATTGGACTTGATATATTAATTTTGGAGATTGGAAATTGAAAGGGCGTTTTGACGAAGTGCAGTTTTGGAAATTCCAGTTTTGCGCATCTGTCGTATGTTGGGCATAACTTTTTACTCAGATATCGGATTGAGCTGATTCAAGTTCCAGATTAAAGAAGACTCAAAGATCTACAACTTTGAAAGAGAAAATTTTCGAATTCTGATGATTTCATGACCGAAATTGATGAACCATCCAGAAGTGTGGAGTGTAATTATTAAAAGTCATTATCAATCATTTTCAAAGCAAAATATTAATTAATTAATAATTAATAAAAATTATCAAATCAACACCAAACAAGATAAGAATTAGTGGAGCAATTATGGATTGGGTGGAGTAATTAGTGGAGAAATTAATAATGGATTTGGTGGAGAATTTGATGGATGATTTGATGTTGGCAAATTTTTGCCTATAAATACCAAGCCATTTCATTTGTAAAATTCATACTTTCTTCCTTGAAATTCTTAATGAATAATAAGAAGATTGTATCTAGTTTGTTTATTTTTAGTTTTCAGTAATTAATTTTCAGTTTCGCACTTTCTTTTTTACTTTTCAGTTTTTACTTTCCGCAATTTACTTTTACTCACAATACTTTTCTTTCTTTAATTTTTCAGTTTTTACTTTTCAGTAATGAGGAGGTAATTTCCCAAGCTAGGGTGAAAGGTAATTCTTTTACTATTACTATTTAGATTAATCTCCCTTAAAAATAATATATTCACTATTTAAAATACTGATTAATAAAGGATACCGCTATATTGGTCGGTTGGCAATTCAATTTAATCTGGTTTAAACCTGACTAATCAAGGATACCGCCAGATTGGTCGGTTGGTAAATTTATTTTGGTACCGCCTTTATGGCTGGATTATGGACAAATTTACCGCCTATATGGCTGGTTGGACTTAATTGACTTAATCAGGATACCGCCAGATTGGTCGGTTGGTAAAATAATATCACAAGTTTATATATTATTTTATGGGAGATATCTAAATTAGTAGTAGTAAAAGTAATTCCTTTTACCTTAGCATTTTATTTTATTGTAATTTACTTTTCAGCTTTTACTTTACCGCATTACTTTCAAGCATTTTCATTTTATGTCTTTTACTTTTAAGTTTTTATTAGCCCTAGTTATGTGTGGTAACTAATTAGTTATCTGGGGTTGTGATGAAATCCAATATCACCGTTTTATAAGGGTTAGATTATAGCTTGGGTAATATAAAGATTTATTTATTGTGTCTTAAACTTAATGCTTTTTCATTAACTGGCCATTAATAAAATTGATCTGGTAAATCTAAAATGAACTAGACATAGGGATTTTAGGTTTCAGCCTTAGACTCAATAGCCCACGATCTTCCTTGAGGATAGATAACCCTTTAATAGATTTCCTTACAGGATAGGAATATACCTGTTGGGCGGGGGTAGCCATAATTGGAACTTAAACTTAATGAATCCAGATAATTTGGTTGACATAGACATATGGTTCAATTGGGTTAAACTGGGTATTTGTGTCTGACCATCGACAGAGGCTTACACATAATTTAGTGTTCCAGGTTAATAAATCAATATATTACCCAACTTTAAGATAACCACTTCATCTTTAAAATGATATTGGAAGAAATCACAACCCTAGATAGTTTTTAATATTGAATTTTCTTAAAACCTATTTTCGACAATTTTATTTACTTGCTTTTAAATTTAGAATCGTCACCATTTCAAATCAATCAATCAACTTGTTAGATATTAGTAATCATTTGACCTCATAAAATTAATAGTTTAGATATTAAGTCCTCGTGGGATCGATATTTTTATACTACTTGAACGATACGTGCGCTTGCGTTATACGTGTGTGTTTACGCCGGTCAATACTACCGAAGACGACTGAAGAAGACTCATGAGGTGCACACAGGTCAAGGTGGACCAAGAAAGGAAGCGCAGGAGTTTGACATTAGATAAATGCTTTCCTTTCCTTGAGATGTTGGAGGCCTCACTACACTACTCGGCCGGGCAATCGGGCTCGAGGCGCCCCCATCACTGTAACAATCAATTTGATTTCCATTTGTATAAACATTCAAAACGATAGTTTTTAATATCATATTATTTTTATTAATACATTTTCATTATAATATAAAATAATTATTAGAATAATTCATAATTGTGCTAATTAATCAACAAGTTTTTTTTAAATTATAAAAATTTTAAAATATTAAATTGAATATTTCAGAACAAAATATGTAAATAAATAATTATTTAAAAAATATTTTTATCTTTTAGCGTCAAAATTTTCGACGCTAAAAGAAATAAAAAATAACATTTTTATACTTTTATTGTCGAAAATTTCGACACTACAATTATAAAAATAATATTTAATTATCATAATTTATTGATTTTAGCGTCGAATATCTTCGACGCTAAAGTTTAATTTTGAGCGTCGAATACGTTCGTCGCCAAATATGAACTTTAGCGTCGAAATTATTCTTTTTCATCGAAAGTAATTGGACACAAAGTAAGAGGTTTAGTGTCGATAATTTTTATTTCGACGCTAATTGTCTGTCTCGTCCACATTTTAGCGCCTAAGTTTAGCGTCGAAACTATTCGACGCCAATTAATTTGGCGTCGAATTATTTACTTTTAGCGTTGATTTTTTCGACGCTAAATACCTTAATTTTTTGTAGTGATATATTATGGATCTAATATGTGAATAAAATATATATTTGATTTATATATAATTCATAATGGGTGATTGATATAAGGATTATGAACAGACTTTGTAGGCTCACTTATGGGTATTAGATTTGTCTGATATTGTATTACAGGTTTTTTGTTTGCATGTCTAAGTTTAGAAGATGGTTAGGTTGTCTCATGCCTGTCATATCCTAGATATACTAGGAGGTGACATCAACAGAGTGTTCGAACACCTCAAGACAGTAGCTTCTCCTTCGAGGAGTATGCGATGGAGGTTCGAATGTCCAGTGGTTGTAGCTAGACATTCGAGAGGCATTCAAATGCGAATTGTGGGATTTCAGTATAAACTTCATTTTTTAAACGTTTTTCCATTCTTATTTAAGTGTTAAAAATCTCATATAATTAGAATTAGGTTATAACATTATTTTTCTTATAAAATAGGGTTTTAACCCTCATTGTAAAAGGGAGAGACTTGGATTAAACCTAGAGAAAATATTATGGTTCTTCCTTTCATAGAGAACTTAACTCCAAGATAAAGATTAGGAATGAACTCTTGATGTGAAATTCCTACATTATTATTTTATTCATAATTAAACTTCAATGATTAATGATGTTAGTTTTCTTTATATTCTTCATCTTTATTGATTTATAATACAGAGATTATGTTTGATCAACTCCCATATAAGATTAGTCATGCTTGCTCTATGTGTGCTTTGAGGATATAATTGTGACTGGTATAATTTTATAAGTTGATCTTTACTGCGATATAGCCTCCGGGTATATTGCTATCTTAAGGTAGCTTGTAACAATAGCATGTATATGTTTTTAACAAAGAAGACGAGAATGCAAATTGCCTTATAATTTTATGAGTAGAATTGAATATCTTCCAATTGTTTGTTTGAGATGTGAAACTCGCAATTGAGTAATAACAAGAATCAAAAGAATAAGAAAGAAGTGAAACACAAGTGGGATTCTCGAAACGTTGCTATCTTTTACCTATTGATAAATCTAAGTTCTCTCTAACACATTCTCATTAAAACTTCAATTCAATCTTTGCTTTTTAACATAGTTACATTTAACGTATTTCTAAGCAATTCAGCATCTTTATAACCATCTCTTCATGAGATGGTCGTTGTATTCTTTGAATGTAATCATTTACCAATAAAGATTTTATCTAGGCTAGTTAGATTACAATGTTGTATAAACTATTCATTTTTTATTTAATAAAATATATTCTCTCTACAAGTTTGTTTAGCAAAGGATTAAGCAAAATTATGTGTGCCAACCTAATTGAGATGTGAAATTCTATTATGATGTTCCACCTATAGATGAGATCGTTCACATAAAAGAAATAAAGAAAAATACTTAATTAAATAATAAATTACAAGACTGTGTTGAGGAATATATCTCATATCGGCTGAGATGAATGAACAACTCAAAATATAAGCATTAGGTAATCAGTAATCTTCAAATCTCAAGTTAGTTTTTGGATTGAGTTAGTCTCATGAACTTCAACATGGTATCGAAGCCCCACTCATGTACGAGTGGACTCATACTACTTACCCACATGAAACGGATCAGGCAAAAGATCGACCTACACATGAGGGGGAGTGTTGAGGATTATGTCTCATATTGTCTGAGATGAATGAATTAACTCAAAATATAAACATTAGACGTCTCTTAACTCTCAAGTTAGTTTTTGAGTTGAGTTAGGTCAATAAATTTTAACAGATGGGAGGGCCTATATTAATTCATGAAAACAATGCAAAGCGTCGTATTAACTAAGAAGGAATGGAAATTCATATACAGTGCAGAATAATCTATACAACAAGAAGGAATGAAAATGCAAAGATCCTTTAAAAATAAAATATTACAATATTCAAAACAATTAATACTACTTTGCATATATCAATGCCTTATGTAGTTGTGATTGGAATGACCAACTCCGGGAGTATGGCTAGGGGTTGTGGGACGAAAAGCATTCACAAATCCTTTCATATTTTTAATTCTAGTGTACAATAGATCTAGGTGGTGTAACAAAAATATTCTCAAATAAATTTTCTATGTTTAGATCTTCCTGCTCTATTCTAAAAAATCTGCATAAGCGATCTCTAGGTCTAACCATACACTCAACAATATATAAAACAAGGAAATTAAAAAAACAATAATTAAAATCAGAAAGTAAAAATTGAAATTAAAATTAAAAGGCAAAATAAAAGAAGTTACCACTCTCGTATTAACCAAACAAATCTGCTCTTTTAGATTGTAAATTGTCTTCCCGACAACCGCTCTAAAATTTGATTATGCTCAAAAGATACACGCAGCTATCGCAATATAAGTTGATGTGTCAATCCCACATAGAGATGATTATAAAGGTACTAAATTACTTAGCAAATACTTTAAAGGAATCTATGTTAAAAAAAAAAAATTAAATGGAAATTTTAATGAGAATGTGTGGAAAGAACTTAAATTTATTAATAGGTAAAAGATACTAAAGTTTGGGAATCCTCTTCTGTTTCACTCATACTTTTATTATTTTGATCCTTGTTATTACTCAATTGTAAGTTTCACATCCCAGATAAACAATTGGAAGATATTCAATTCTACTCATAGAATTCTAAGGTAATTAGCATTCTCATCTTCTTTGTTAAACACATATACATGCTAGTGTTACCACCTATCTTAAGATGACAATATACCTGGATGCAATATCGCAATAAAAAATCAACTCATAAAATAACATATGAGTCACAATTATATCCTCAAAACACATATAGAACAAGAATGATTAATCTCATATGGGAACTTAACAGACATAATCTTTGGATTATAATTCAATAAAGATGAAGAAAATAAAGAAAACTAACTTATTAAAAATTGAAGTTTAGTCCTGAATCAAAAGATAAGTTATGAATTTCACATCAAGAGTTAATCTCTAATATTTACCTTAGAGTTTAGTTCTCCATGAAATAACGAATCATCCTCTTTTCTCTATGTTTAATCCAAGTGTCCCCTTTTACAATGAGATTTAAAAGTCCCATTTTATAAGAAAAATAATTTTATAACCTAATTCTAATGATATGGGTTTTTTAAAACTCAAATAGAAATCGAAATTTTTTTTAAAAACAGTAGTCTGCTCTCAAATCCTGCAATTTGCATTCGAACTTCTGTCAAACACCCCTCGAATGTCCAGCAACTGCCTCAGGATGTTCGAACCTCCGTTACACGCTCCTCGAACGTGAAGCTACTGTCGCGGGGCGTTCAAAAGCTACATCAAACGCTTGACATAGTGTAGCCACTCTGCACGCATTGGTTCTAATGTGCAATTTAAAATACTTGTGATTTTCTTGTCCATTGGCCAAATCATGCATTTTTATATACGTATGATCGTCTTCGAGTTTAATTTCTAATTCCACTAATCCATGTCAATTGGAGCTCTAGATCATTTGAAATACCCAATAAAGTGCACAATTATCGGTTAAAACTAGTCAGCTCTCATCACTTCGCAAGGCCTTAAGCTTCTCTTTCGCACTAGCTTCATTCCTACATCAAATCATATCAAAAAGTGTATGAATTGAAAATTTCATGAATTAAAGAATATAATATATACATGCATTAAAACATCAAAATTACTTCAAAAGAGTTGCAATATCACTCATATAAGTGGCATTCAAAGTACACTTTCATGGACTTATTAGTAAACCCAATGGAAAAACCCGATTAAGAAAAGAGTACCAACCTCCAACAAATCCATTATTATCAAAAAGATTACAAAATATAACAAGAAAAAGGCAGAGAAATTGCCGTGAAGAAAATGGAAATATGAAAAACGTATCTAAAACATCTAGCCCTCTTAACGAACACGATAATTAGAAAATCCATAAGCATCACAGGAGATAGAAGCAAAAATCTCGATGGTAGGAGAGCCCCTCCAAGTAAAAATAGAATGCTGCAAACCCAAATTCGCCAATATATCAGCAATGGAATTAACTTCTAGAAAGATATGATTGCATTTGAAATACATGTCAACAATCATAGGCCCATAATTATCAAGTCCGTTATGAAGAATCCAAATAAGCCCATCCGATAGATCACTAAAAAGGTAATAGACAAACATAGAATCACATTAGAGCCACAATTTTCTCCAACTCCTATTATAAGATTGCTCGAGGGCAAGAATTACGGTCATAGTCTCGGCATAAAAATATGTAAACGAAATTTATTTTAATATATGAACGATACAGTTTTCATTTATCAAAGTGTTTATTTTAAATTCACATATTACAAATTATCTTGTATATTCTTGAGTACTTACGTACTTTCTCACTTATTGTATAAGCGTGATATGTAAGAGAATTCGCGTATGAAATTAGTAATCTAAAATAGTTCATAGAGAGTAAACAAAAATGGGCACTTTATGTGTGGTTTATCTATAGTTGCAGTTCATTCTATACATGTATAACGACTTTGATCCGAGATCGTTCATGTGATGACATTGGAATGAAGACACCTTATATGATAAGATCATATAGGAGACCAAGACAGAAAAGAATATCTTTTAATATCTGTTAAATAAAGAAATTCATATCAGTCTAATATATGAACATATATGACTTGATCTGAATCCTGAGTGTACTTTGAACTCTTGCATGACAGGTTATGTCTTTTGATTTATATGGGTGAGATTGATGTAGAATTCTCGATCAATAACTTCATACTTTGGGACATTATTTGGTCTATGGTTGGGGACGTTTTACATAGATATGGAGTCCACCACTTCTTGCGAGAAGTAAATGATTATCTTCCTTAAAAAATTACATGAACAATTAGAGTGCTCGAATCTTTCTATTATGAATAGAAAGATAATATTAATAATAATTATGAATAATTATGAATAAATTCCAACGCAACCTTTGATCATCATCTGGTGCATGAATGACGGAAGTCAAACAGTGACAGGCAGTGCACGTAAATTAGGGGATACGACAGCGGGGCTGTCCAGTTTCTTATGTTTCCACAAATAGAAGAGAAAGAGAGAAAAACATTTGAAGTCTGATCTCGAGGCTTAATGTAATGACACGAAATTTTATAGTTAGACCAAAGTCGTAATTTGGTGACTTAGATAAAAAAATTCCGAGCATTAGCGGAAAATTAGGGATGACTTAGGGCCTAATTTTATATTCAAAACCTAATTAGTATTATACTACAAGTGGGGCTTAATAAACAAAATTTAGTAATTTAGCCCAATTTTGAGCCCAAATTCTAATCTTAAATCTCTAGAAAGGCCTACATATTTCATGAGCAAGTTAAGAAAGATTTAAAAAGAACTAAAAACCATCCTTTGCACCCCTTTGCCGAAAATTATAGGAGAAGCAAGAGAGGGATTGTCATTTTTCCATGCAAAATTCCAAGATAACCAAGACTAAACCATCTAAAATCAAGCTTAGGAAGAAGGAAGGGAAGCTTGAGGAACCTATTAGTGAAGAAAGAATTGAATACAAGGTAAGGGAAGCTTGACCCAAATCTTGATTTGTTGAGTTTTGATGATTTGATGATTGTGGTATTAGCTTGAGATTGATGATGATTGGTTGATTGGGTTAAGAAAATAGTGCTTGTGAGGAACCCCCAAATTATGAAAATCCTTAAGCATGAAACTAAGTTGAAGTATATAGGATGGTTATGAGATGGTGTTACAGGATGTAATTGATAATATTTGGTGTGTTATGTTTATAGCTTGTGATGTGTTGTGAAAGCTAAGAGTGAAGATGGGGCTAAGTTTGGGCCCTGAGAACAGCCTGGCATCGCGACATGCACACCCGGCGTCACAACGCGACTGGAGAATTTCCCAAGATGTGGCTCTGGAATTAGAACATCACGACGCGGAATGAAGAGGAGGCTTACTGCCTCGGTGCTGTTGGTGGGAGTCGCGACGCTCAGTTTTTAGCGTCGTGACACGTGAGAGAGTTGATCGCGATTTTCACACGCTACGCAAGCGCACATATCGCTCAAGTAGTATAAAAAGTTATCGATCCCATGAGGACTTATCACCTATGTTACTAATTGTTAAGACTAATGACCTACGAGTATCTAATTAAATTAAATGTGAGTTTATTTTGAGTTTGAACTAAAGCTAATGCAAATAAATATAAAGTGGAAATTTGTAGAGATAATCAATGAGAAAAAGCATCGAGGGTTGTGAATCTACCAGTATTATTCTAAAGATGAATTGGTTGTCCTATATTTGTGTAATATATTGGTTTATTAACCTGGAATACTAAGTTATCCACAAGCCTCTTTCGATGGTCGAGTGAAAATATCCAAAATAAATTAATTAACTATATCTCTATGTCAATTAAATCACCCCAAACTCATTAAGAACAAGTTTCAATTATGGGTACACCCGCCAGACATGTATATTTCTATTCTGTAAGGAAATCCCTAGAATGAGATCATTTACTATTGAATCTAAGACTAAACCTAAAATTCCTTGTCAAGTTCTGTTAGGGATATGTCCTATACCCAACTTGTGGATGGGCTATATGTACATGTATTTGTAATATTTTCATTAATTAATAAAATGACAATCTTTATTATACGTGTCTTACATAACTTATATGAATCATCAAACATTGTAATAAAGCCCTTGGAGTAATAAGATGATGGCTTCCAAGCCTTATGAGAATCATTACTCTTAAACGTTCCTAGTCATAGTTTTGTGAATAATCTTGGCGTTCACAAAGCGGAGAGACTAGCATGATGATATGATCCGCCCTTAAGTGGGGTAGCCGATCTCATAGGCTACTAGCGGAGATTCGTCCGCTTGGTGTATCACATGGATGCATGAGTTGCTCGTGTCCATCGAACTGACCGCCGGAAGTTTTCACATGGAGTGTTTATCCCATGTGTCTGTGAGAACTTTCATGTATGATTGTATGACTAGTCTTTAGACTTGAGGTCTTTACAATCTTATGTGTGGATCCAATAACTTTGACATTCTCCTTCCCCGGTTCAAAAGATCCGGTCATAAGGGTATGATTGGGTCATTTGTTGAAACACATGAAGTTTGTAAAGATACAACAGAGAATCGCCACTCTCTCGGATAATATTTTCTTATAAGAGTAGTATTCCAATTCGTGGGTTGATATGTGTGATCAGTGCTTGAGACTGTGGCCGCAGCGGAAGAATCATGTGAGATTCTTGGGTTAGCACGATTCATGACACTATCAAAATTATACCTTTGACTATATGGGTAGACACTTTCCATACCCTAGGTCAAACGGTGGGGATACAGTGAGGCGAGAGACCATATCATATGTAAATCGCATACAGAATAGGTATATATCTTTCCTTCTCATTTGGGGGCCTTGGCATATTTCTAGATGTCAACCTTGGTCATTGAAATCGAACGACCATCTGATCGGAGGATAATTTATGTTCGATTAAATTATCACGATTCATTTCATGTCCAACTTGAGGGGAACCCAAAAGGTCACACACAACAAAGTCGAAATCAATGGTTAACAGTGCACATTACAAATTTAACAGCATATATGATTGTTGTAGGAATTGTTCATAAATGGTTCAATGTGTTTAATTATTGAACATATCATTTATGAGGTTCCATAGTGGCTTAAGGATTGGTGAATAACGATAGGGGCACTTTGGGAATTGGAATAAATAAAACAAAAACGTGAATAGTAACGTGAATAATAATTTTTTTTTTATTTGTTATTTGTTTTGAATTCCAATTCGGCCCAAACTATTATTAGGGTTTTATAATCTCATTAAACCACTAAATTAAGATCCAATGGCTAAGATTAAATTAGCTTTTATCGCACATCAGATTCTTAATTAATTTTGTTGTCTTTAGAGCACCTATATAAACCCAAAGAATTATTTACAAATTTTTACACCAAACCTTTCATATCTTGGGTTTATATAAGTGAGCAACTCTAAAGTTTAAGAGTAAGCCACTGATTTTGAGGATCTTTAAGTCTAATTGACTAAAGGAACCTCGAGTTAAAAGTTTTGAGGTATTGCCTAGGCTAGCACCAAGGGCAAAATACCTGTGCACTCAAGGCGTAGTCTTGCTATTGAGTTTTGGCTTTGGTGTATGCAAATTTGGAGGCCACACACTTGGGTGGCACTTTGGAACGTGGAAGAGATTGTTGAGTTCGAGAAAAGCTTGTAGATTGGAGGGAGGACTGGATGAGTCTTCGGTTCAAGTAAGTCTGTTTCTTTCTTTATTTTAATTAGAGTTCTTATGATAGTTAGCATGTTTAGGTTTATGTTCTTTGCATGTTTTATGAGTTTTTATGCTTAGAATATAAAGTAACATGCCTATGCTTGTAGAATAATCAAAACAAATGGGTCTTGGGCAAAGGGATAGCGGCATCATAATTTGATTTATTTAATTTTCCGCTACGCACTCGCGGCCGCTTCCCAACAGTGGTATCAGAGCGCCGTTTTTGTTTTAATTAGTTCTCTCTCATTTGAACTCGAAATTGGGTGTGTAAAAGCTCGTTGGAAAGCTAACACCCTGAAATTAATTTTAGGCACATGTTTTGCATGATTTGGCTAAGATTTGAATTGTGAAATTAAATTTAAAGTTCACGCATATGTAAAAATTTTGAATAGTAAATTTATTTGAATAAAATAAAATGCAATATCATAATTAATATTAATCAAAGTCATTTAATGCCTAAAATAATTCAAACATATTAAAACTCATATGCTTGATGATTCTATGTATGATTAGAATTGGCATGATTATTTTAGGGTGCAAGCATCTAGAGACTTTCTAAGGAAATATAGAGTGTATTGCTTATCCCTTAGCTAAGTAATTATTATGTGATGAACTTAGAGATTTATTACCTTTAAGGCTAATAAATATAAATCACTTGTTTATAATAAAAGACATTATAAAAGATACAAATGGGGTGGGACCAAGGCGTTAATAAAGTTAATTTAACCAAAGATTACTAGAGTTAGATAATGACTTGGTGTCTTCCTTTACACACTACCTTTTTATAGCCAAAAGGAAAAGCTGTGAAGACATCTAGATAATCATTTACTCAAAGCTTACCTTAAAGCATATTTAAAGTGTTGGACTAATTTGGAGGATCTATTGTTTATTCCTGTCACCAATGCAATAAGAGCCTAAGAGGTAAGGGTATTTAAGAGAGTTCGTTCCACCCTCCCTCTGGGGAATTTTCAATGGAGGAATCCATTTGACAGTTATTCACTTAAACTTGCTAAAATCCTCAATAATAATTTAAGTCTAAAATTTGCCTCCCATTGTAAAGTATAGACCCAAAGGGCTTAAACTATATTGGCAGGACTAGACTTTACCAGACTGACCAATACCAATTTGTCCCTAAATCGTACTATTGACAATGGTTTGACTTTTCTGAGTCATAAGACGTAGCGACCTTAGGCATTGTCTTATAACTTAGTGGCAAAGATTGGGTGTCCATGAGGACTAGCATAAGCTATGGCATGTTTGATTACCCAACCCAATTATCAAGGAATTGTGATTTATATCATAAATTGGTTGGGAACCTACCTAATTATCGTATTTTATAACAACCGGCCCTAGTCGGAGTTATGAAATGATGATAATGGGATCTTTGCCCACAAGAAATCCATCATATTGGGGTTAATGTGATTTGCTTAAAATTTTAAAATAATTGAGTGGGAGTAACTTCATAATATTAAAAGCCAATGTTATTATGAAACATTAATGAAAACATATACTAATTTTCACATTCTCTCTTAACAGGCGGGTTAAAATATTTCACAACAAACAATCAATGGCATATAGAGTATCACTTCGTTCCATCCTTGATGAGCATAAGCTCAAAGGGGACAACTACAATGACTAGTTTAGAAACCTTATAATTATCTTACGACAAGAAAAGATTTTCTATGTTCTTGAAAGACCATTTACCCTGAACCCATAGAAGATGCTGACCAAAATACATTTGATGCTTGGAAGAAACACGTCGATGATGATGAGCAATCAGTTTGCATAATGCTTGGCTCTATGTTGGATGATCTTCAGAAAGCTCACGAAGATATGGATGCTCAAACCATCATCTTTCACTTGAAGGAGTTGTATGCAACTTCTGTTCATACCGTGAGATTCCAAGTGTCATGTGCCTTATTCCAAACAAGGTATAAGGAAGGATCTGTTAATGGACATGTTCTTAAGATGATTGGCCAACCTCGGGTTCATCATGGATCATGAGATAGGTCACGATCTAATTCTTCAGTCCTTACCAAAAGACTTCTCTAACTTTATTATGCAATTTCATCTGTCTGATAAAGAAGCTACTTTAGCAGAATTGCACAATCTGATAAAGCAAACGGAGAAGGACTTGAAACCGAGCTTAACCCTCTGTCATGCTTACAGGTACGGACCTGAAGCCACGAGGCCCAAAGAAAAATAAGGGCAAGGCCAAAGCTCCAGATCACCTAAAGCCCAATGGTAAGGTGGAGAAGAAAAAGGGAAGAGGAAATGTTTCTTTTATCGAAAGAAATGTCATTGAAAAAAGACTGCAGATCCTTGAAATCCAAGGAAGCTAGGGAAGCCCAAGAGGCCAAGAAGCCCAATGCTTCAGGTATGTTGTATATGATTGAACTATATTCTCAAAACTCTGAACCTTCTACTTGGGTGCTTGACACCGATTGTAGGACTCACTTGTGTAACAATGTGCAGGGCCTGAGAAACAGTAGGAGACTCCGTCATGGGGAGGTTGACTTACGCATAGGTAATGGAGCAAAACTAGCTGCATTGTGCGTGGGGACTTATTTATTAGTTTTACCGAATGGTTTAGTTTTAGACTTAGAATATTGTGTTTATGTACTTCTCTAGTAAAGAACATCATGTCAATTTCTTCTTTATGTAATAAAGGCTTTTCATGCCTAATAAGTTGTAATGAATTCTATTTATTTCAATGAAATAAAATATGGAGATGGTATTTTGAATAATGGTATATATGTCTTACAAACTAACAAAGAATGTTCAACCTCTAATATATACACGTTAACTTGAATAATCTCAATGAGTCACTTCTATGGCACAGTCGCTTAGGTCATATCAATGAAACAAGATTAACTAAGCTACATAAGGATGGATATTTCCGACCTTCAAATATGAACCGTATGGAACTTGTGAGTCTTGTTTACTTGGTAAAATAACCAAATTACCCTTCAAAGGTAAAGGACAGCGTGCAGCGGAGACATTAGAACTCATACACTCTGATGTATGCGGACCAATGTCAGTCACCGCTAGAGGTGGATTCTCATACTTCATTACCTTTATCGATGATCACTCGCGATATAGGTATGTGTACCTTATGCGGTACAAATCTGAAGCCTTTGAGAAATTCAAAGTCTTCAAAGCTGAAGTAGAAAACCAGCTTAATAAAAGTATTAAGTCACTAAGGTCTGACCGGGGTGGTGAATACTTAATCGACGAATTTCAAGATTACTTTAGAGAAAAATGGCATTGTTTCCCAGTGGACTCCTCCGGGAACTTCACATCATAATGGGGTCTCCGAAAGCAGAAATCGGACATTATTAGATATGGTCCGATCAATGATGCCAGACACAGATCTACCTCTTTCATTTTGGGGTCTTGCTTTAGAAACTGCAACACTACTACTAAACCAAGTTCCTTCCAAGACTCTTAGTCAAACACCAAATGAGTTATGGTCTGGGAAACATCATAGACTTAGTTATCTAAAAGTTTGGGGATGTGACGCATATGTTAAGCTCACACAAACTAAGAAATTAGATGATAGGGCAATTAAATGTAAGTTTGTAGGATATTCTTTGAACTCAAGAGCATACGTGTTCTACGTCCTAAATGAACAAAGAACATTTGTCTCGCGAAATGCTAAATTTCTAGAGAATGAATTCCTTCTCAAGAAATATAGTGGGAGTAGACTTGACCTCGATGAGGTACGAGAAGAAAAAACTAACATAGAACTAAGCCACAGGCCCCATCAAAAGGGCAGCGATGGGAACAACCACAAGGTTATAAACTTAGATGGTCTAGTAGGGAAAGACATGAGCCTGAAAGATATGGTTTCCATATTGGTGAGGAGAATGATCAGGTCATTGATAATGACGATCCCACCAGTTATGATGAAGCAATGCGTGACATTGATTCAGTCAAGTGGCTTGAGGCCATGAAATCTGAAATAGACTCTATGTATCAGAATCAAGTCTGGTACTTGGTGGATGCACCTGAAGGGATAAAACCCATAGGCTACAAGTGGATTTACAAGCGTAAAACTGATGCAGAAGGCAACATCCAAACCTATAAGGCTAGGTTGGTGGTGAAAGGTTATAGACAAATCCAAGGAATTGACTATGACAAAACCTTCTTGCCTGTTGCAATGATATAGTCCATTCGAATTTTACTGGCACTAGCTGCACACTTTGATTATGAGATTTGGCAGATGGATGTCAAAACAGCCTTCATTAATGGGAACCTCATAAAGGAAGTCAATTTGACACAACCTGAGGGGTTTGCATCTAAGGATGATCATAATAAAATATGTAAGCTTAACGATCCATTTATGGACTCAAGCAAGCCTCCAGAAGTTGGATATATGATTTGATGAGACAATTAAAGAATTTGACTTCATCAAAATTGTAGACAAGCCTTGTGTTTACAGGAAAAGTAGTGGGAGTACTGTTATATTTCTTGTATTATATGTCGATGACATATTAATCATTGGGATTGATATTCCCATGATGCAAGCCACCAAGCAATGGTTATCTCAGAATTTCTCCATGAAAGATTTGGGAGAAGCAGCCTACATCTTCGGCATTAAGATTTATCGTAATAGATCTAAGAGGTTGTTAGGACATTCTCAATCTACATACATAGATAAAGTTTTGAAAAGATTCAAAATGGAGATTCCAAAAAAGGTAATTTACCTACTTGTCATGGAATCAAATTATCGAAGGAGCAATGTCCACATACTCATTCAGATAGAGAGTGTATGATTAAGATCCCTTATGCTTCAGTAATAGGATCGATCATGTACATCATGCTATGTACAAGACCAGATGTCTCGTATGCTCTTAGCATAACTAGCAGGTATCACGCAAATCCTGGTGTGAAATACTGGGAGGCTGTCAAAACAATCCTCAAGTATCTGAGAGGAACTAAGGATGTGTTCTTGACATACGGAGATTGTTCTAGATGAAAGTCATTGGTTACTGTGATGCGAGCTTTCAGACCGATAGGGATGACAGCAGATCGCAAACATGATATTGTTTTACTTTGAATGGCGGGTGCTGTCAATTGGAAAAGCTCAAAGCAGTCAACTACAGCGGACTCCACCATTAAAGCTGAGTATATTGCAGCATCTGAGGCAACTAAAGAAGCAGTCTGGATAAAGAAGTTCATCACGGAGCTGGAAGTGCTTCCCGCAATAAAGATTGGCATCACGATGTACTGTGACAACACGGTTGCCATTGCTCAATCAAATGAACCAAGGTCCCACCAGAAATCCAAGCATGTACTCAGGCGATTTCATCTCATGAGAGAGATTGTTGAGAGAAAAGAAGTTATTATAGAGAAAATACCCACAGAAGATAATCTTGCAGATTCTCTGACTAAGGGCTGACTCAACAAAAGCATGATAGGCACACCCGAGAGTATGGTGTCCATATTCAAACTAGTTGGCTATAGTGCAAATGGGAGATTGTTATGGATATGCCCTTTACCCAACTTGTGGATGGGCTATATGTACATATATTTGTTATATATTTCATTAATTAATAAAATGGAAATCTTTATTATACGTGTCTTACATAACTTATATGAATCATCAAACACTGTAATAAAGCCCTTGGAGTAATAAGATGATGGCTTCCACGCCTTATGAGAATCATTACTCTTAAATGTTCCTAGTCATAGTTTTGTGAATAATCTGGGCATTCACAAAGCGGAGAGACTAGCATGATGATATGATCCGCCCTTAAGTGGGGTAGCCGATCTCATAGGCTACTAGCGGAGATCCGTCCGCTTGGTGTATCACATGGATGCATGAGTTGCTCGTGTCCATCGAACTGACCGCTGAAAGTTTTCACATGGAATGTTTATCCCATGTGTCTGTGAGAACTCTCATGTATCGATTGTATGACTAGTCCTTAGACTTGAGGTCTTTCAATTTTATGTGTGGATCAAATAAATTTAATATTCTCCTTCCCCGGTTCAAAAGATCCGGTTATAAGGGTATGATTGGGTCATTTGTTGAAACATATGAAGTTTGTAAAGATAAAACAAAGAATTTCCACACTCTCGGATAATATTTTCTTATAAGAGTAGTATTCCAGTTCTCAGGTTGATATGTGTGATCAGTGCTTGAGACTGTGGCCGCAGCGGAAGAATCATGTGAGATTCTTGGGTTAGCACGATTCATGACACTATCAATATCATACATTTGACTATATAGGTAGAAACTTTCCATACCCTAGGTCAAACGATGGGGACACAGTGAGGTGAGGGACTGTATCATATGTAAATCGCATACAGAATGGGTATATATCTTTCCTTCTCATTTGGAGGCCTTTGCATGTTGCTAGATGTCAACCTTGGTCATTGAAATCGAACGACCATCTGATCGGAGATAATTTATGTTCGATTAAATTATCACGATTCATTTCATGTCCAACTTGAGGGGAACCCAAAAGGTCACACACAACAAAGTCGAAATCAATGGTTAAAGTGCACAATACAAATTTAACAGCATATATGATTGTTGTAGAAATTTTTCATAAATGATTCAATGTATTTAATTATTGAACAGATCATTTATGAGGTTCTATAGTGGCTTAGAGATTTGTGAATGACGATAGGGGCACTTTGGGAATTGGAATAAATAAACAAATAAATAAATAAAAAAATGTGAATAGTAACGTGAATAGTAATATGAATAGTAAATTATTTTTATTTGTTATTTGTTTTGAATTCCAATTCGGCCAAAACTCTTATTAGGGTTTTATAATCTCATTAAACCACTAAATTAAGATCCAATGGCTAAGATTAAATTTAGCTTTTATCCCACATCAGATTCTTAATTAATTTTGTTGTCTTTGGAGAACCTATATAAACCCAACGAATTCTTTACAATTTTTGCACCAAACCTTTAATATTTGGGTTTATATAAGTGAGCAACTCTAAAGTTTAAGAGTAAGCCACTGATTTTGAGGATCCTTAAGTCTAATGGACTAGAGCCCTCAAGTTAAACGTTTTGAGATATTTGCCTAGGCTAGCACCAAGGGAAAAATACCCGTGCACTCAATACATAGTCTTGCCGTTGAGTTTTGGCTTAGGTATGTGCACCTTTGGAGGCCACACACTTGGGTGGCTCTTTGGAACGTGGAAGAGCTTACTGAGTTCGAGAAAAGCTTGTAGATTGGAGAGAGGACTAGAGGAGTCTTCGGTTCAAGTAAGTATTTTTCTTTCTTTATTTTAATTAGAGTTCTTATGATAGTTAGCATGTTTAGGTTTATGTTCTTTGCATGTTTTATGAGTTTTTATGCTTAGAATATATAGTAACATGCCTAGACTTGTAGAATAATCAAAACAAATGGGTATTGGGCAAATGGATAGCGGCATCATAATTTGATTTATTTAATTTTCCGCTGTGCACTCGCGGTCGCTTCCAAACAAGTTCATTTAAGTTTACCACATTAATCTTATTGGTGATCAAGCAACATTAAGCATTAAGTATAAGATAGCATTAAATAAACCACAACATCACATAAAATATAAGAAAAATCAATTATAAGTTCATAAATATGGGTTTCATCACAACCCCAAATTGGAGTTTTAGTTACTACACATGCTCAGAAACTCTAAATAATTTTCAATGATAAACAGAACATTAAGGAGATAAAGGAAAGAAGAAACTCTATCGAGATCGCCAGTCTTTCGCTTCTTCCTATTGAGTTCATTTGTTGTGCTCATTTGATATGTTTTTGGCTTTTTCCTTAGAAAATCTCTTTAGAGGCTGTCATTTTAGGTTATGAAAACTCTCCTCTAAAAAATCTTCTTTAGGGCTTGGAACGGGTTTTCTTATATAAAAGTTGTGGTTTCTTCTTGAATACACTTCATAAATAGTCTGAAAATATGTGGGCGCCCCGCAATGGACATGTCCCAGCGTCACGATGTGCATGCTTTAGCTGATCAGCACCTTCTGCCTCAAATTCATCGCGACACGCATTCCAAGGTTGTGACGTCAACAAGTGTACGTCTCAACGTCCACAAGTCTGAGTCACGATGTACAAGTGTTAGCAGTTTCTCTCTCTCTGTCTCGTTTGCATCGCGATGTGCTTTATGACGTCACGACACGCGTTCAAATACTATTCTTCCCATATTTGCTTTGTATTTTGACGTTTTTATCCTAATTGCTTCCATTGGGTCTCAATATTATTCTTACCGCAAGTGACACCATACACTTGCGGTAAGATATAAAATATCACAATATTAGACAGCGGCAGCCTTCAGGCCCAGATCCGAGCTGCATAGCCTACAGTTCTCATCCCACCTCCCCCGATAGGACCTTCATTGGCTCACCAAACAGTAATTCCCCCAGTTAGACCAGATTCTACAGTTTTTCAAGCAGGATCCTCCACCTTACCTCATGGACTTACTTCATAAGTAGTTTGAGCGCCACAGCGTCGGAAGCTGCTAGTTTCTTGGCATGATTTCTGGAAGCTTCATACACTAACATTTTCAAGAGTAGAGTTCTCCCCTGACCTATGTGGATTTATTGAGGAGTCTGATCATATATGTATCAGTTTGGGATGTTCATCAAAGAGGGTGGTGGAGTTAGTCAACTTTCAATTGAGGGATGTATCAAATACTTGGTTTATGGCTTTTATGGTCGGCACTGGGGTGTTCCTCCATTGACTTGGGCTAAGTGTAGTACGACATTCTTGTCTAGATTTCTACCACAGAGTGTTAGAGATGCCAGAGCTCGAGAGTTCGAACAGTTAGTTTAGGGGACCAAATGATTATTTCTTAGTATGATATATGGTTTTTCCAATTATCCCGATACGCCCCACATTTGGTTAG
This sequence comes from Zanthoxylum bungeanum, assembly GCA_019454045.1. Lineage (NCBI taxonomy): Eukaryota > Viridiplantae > Streptophyta > Magnoliopsida > Sapindales > Rutaceae > Zanthoxylum > Zanthoxylum bungeanum. The sequence goes on from SKCR01050743.1 coordinate 214,019, forward strand.
TACTGACGGAATGACAGTGAAACAGTTTGTCAATGGGCTCCGGGATTATTTATTTCGGTCCATCCATTTTACAGAGACTACCACTTATACCTAGGTTTTAGATGCTGCTATCCGATTTGAGGCGTGAGTCAGGGAGAGGCATGCAGAGACAGAGTCACGGAAGAGGCCAAATCAGAGGTGTGAGCTAGGCCACAGCAGGGTGGTCCGACCACAAAATAATAAACATCCGCCCTTCCCACGACATGACGAGATAGTAGGCCTACTCAGAGTGCTACCTCTCCAGCTGTTTCTTCTCCATCAATAGCCCAGTTGGGGCATGGTCACCTAGTGTATATGACATGTGGACGAAATCAATCCGGAGCTTGAGGTTGTTACCGATGTGGAAAAATGGGTCATCTGAAGAGGGATTGTCCAGTACCAACAGACCAGTTACCACCTTCCAGTATTACTCCATCTTCACCCCAACCACAACCTAGTAGGACTATGGCAGGAGGAGAGTATAGATCAGTAGATAGGGGTCAGACAGCTGGAGGAAGAGGTCAATTAGTGGGTGACCGAGGACACACTTCTTCTAGTAGAGCTCAGGGTAGAGTGTATACTCTTATGCCTCAGGATGCTCAGGCATCTAATACAGTCGTCACAGGTACACTACCAGTTGGTTCAGTGCATGCTAGAGTATTATTTGATTCGGGTTCCACTCATTCCTTCTTATCACCATATTTTGTTACCTACATGATAGAGAGACCGAGTCGTTAGATTCACCCCTTATTATAGCCACACCAGTAGGAGATCCTATAGATATGTTTGGCAGAAACGCCCGAGCCCGGTCGGGCCCTAGAAATCGAGCCCGGGTCAGGCCCGGCCGGGCCCTGGCTTAAATTTTTTTTAAAAAAAATCTAAAAAAATCAAAATCACTCTACACTCAGCCTCACGCCCTAATCCCTAATCCCTATTGTTTGCCATAATTTCTCTTTTTGGTCATTTCAACTTCAGCCCTCTGCCTCACATTTTAATTTCTTTCACTAATCTCTGAATCTCTGATTCTCTTTGTCAGCTCTTCTTCGTCATCTGCTCACCTCATCTTCGTCGTCTGTTCGCCTGTCTTCGTCACTTCCACTTGTATGCTCACCCGCCGACCGCCACTTCATCAGTTCATCACTTCATCAGTGTGTCACTTCACTTCCTAGTAACAGCAAGTTATTAGAACTCCACATTGGTTAATAGATTAATTCTATGTTATTTGAACTTTTAACTATATAAACATAAAAAGATTAATTCTCTATTAATTCTCTGTTATTTGAACTCCACATTGGTTAATAGATTAATTGAATCTATGTTGTTACGGTCACATTCATAATAATGTATTTGTAGATTTTAAGTAATAATCCATTTGGATAATTGAATCTATGTTGAGATTTTAAGCTATTGCCCAATTTTCCTCATATTGTTATTCAATTTTTTTTTTTCTAGAATTTTTTATGTCTAACTTGGAAGAATCTACGCCTATTCGGCCGCCAAAATCCCATGTTTTTCTTAACACCCTCGAAGATGTACGCCAGGATAGTGATGAAGAAAATGAGATCATTGCTATTGAAGATGGAAAAATAGATGAAGATGGTAACAATAGAAAGGGGGTAGCATTAGAAAATATGGATAATAAGAGACTAATGACATCAAAATATTGAGATCATTTTACGAAGATTACTGTTGGTGGGAAATTAAAGGCAAAATGTAATCATTGTGCCAATTTATTGAGTGGTATGTCTAAAAAAGGTACCAGTCACTTAAATAGGCACATGAATCATTGTTATACTAAAAAACAACCTAAGTTTGAAGATACAGTTCAAAACACTCTTAATGTTATAAATAGGAAGATGGAACGGCTTCTATTGAGCTTAGATCATTTGATGTAAATATTGTCTGTCAAAAAATTACGTCATTGGTTATAAAGCATAAGCCGCCACTTAAGTTTGTTGAGTATGATGCTTTTAATGAATTGATGAGTTATTGCAACCCTTTAGTGAAGAAGCTGTCCATAAACACTTTAAAGGCTGAGATTTTCAAGTTCTATAAATCAGAAAAGGTGAAAATAATGAATTTATTGAATATTAATGATAAGATGGTTGCTATTACTACTGACATGTGGACTGCTAGTAACCAAAAGAGAGGGTATATGGTTGTTATAGGACATTTCATTGACAACTCATGGCGTTTACAAAGTCGAGTCTTAAGGTATTTTAATTTTGTGTACATATGATAATATGATATAATATTATGTTTAACTTATTTGTAGAATATGCTAACATTATGTGTATGCAGGTTCATATATGTACCAGCCCTACATACTGGTGAGTGTCTATCTCAAGTTCTAATTAAATGTATGATGGATTGCAATGTGGATCGAAAGTTGTCAACGGTTACTTTGGATAATTGTTCAATTAATGACGCAATGGTAGAAAGATTGAAGGGAATGCTTTCAACTAAAGTTTTTCATATGAGGTGTGCACCTCATATTTTGAACCTAATTGTAAAGGATGGTTTGACCGTGATTGAAGGGGTATTGCAAAGATTAGGGAGAGTGTTGCTTGTTGGAGTAGCACACCGAAAATGATTGAAACTTTTATGATGTCTGCTCGTCAATCATTGAGTAAGACTGAAAAACAGTTGGTGCTTGATTGTGCGACTAGATGGAATTCTACATTTGTCATGCTTGATATTTCAGTTAAGTAAAAAAAAGTTTTTCCTCGAGTGCAACAAATTGAGCCCCATTATAAATGTTTGCCTTCTGATGCGGAATGGGAGATGGTTGAAAAAATGCTATAATATTTACATCCATTTTATTTGTTGATGGAGATGTTTTCAGGTACGAACTACCCTACAACCAATATGTTTTTTTTTTCCATTGGCTTGTAAAATGATGATGTCTTTGATGGAGTGGCAAATGTCTCATATTCCTCAAGTTAAACAAATGGCCTCTATTATGATTGCCAAGTTTGAAAAATATTAACAAGAGATTCATGGGGTGTTGATTATTGCTGTCATTCTTGACCCAAGGTTTAAGATGTTGTTAATTATTATTATTTTCCAAAGATTTATGGTGTGGGTGTTGCAGGGCAAATTATGAGAGCACGTCAACTTTCTGAAGAGATAGTTAAATATTATGAAGCTAAGTCTGTAGTTGGTGGTGAATCTTCTACTTCCATTGTTCATTCACATAATACTGTCACCGCTGATTCGTTTTCTTTTTTAGATTTATTTGACTTTGATTCTTTTGCCACTCAAAGCAATTATCTGACAAGATCAAAGTCCGATCTTGAGAGGTACTTAGAGGAGCGATTAGTTGTTAGAACTCCAAACTTCAATATTTTGAATTGGTGGAAGACAAATATAGGAAAATATCCTATTTTGGCTGAGATAGCTAGAGATATATTAGTTATTCCTATTACGACTGTGGCATCAGAGTTTTCTTTTTGTACCGGGAGGAGACATTTGAGTCCACATTATGCCAAATTACATCCTAACACATTGGAAGCAATAATGTGCACTCAAAATTGGTTATGGGCTTCTGAGCAAGATATAAGACTTTAAGCTTTAAGGATGATTTCTTAATTAATTAATTTCTTTGATTTACATGTTTTAACACTTTTTCTCATTAGGTCTTATTCCTGAAGAACTTATATTTTCTGGAGAGGAACTAATCGGTGATGTGGAAGAAGACTTTGAGCCACAAGAGTTGGATTAGTTTGTGGCATTTGGATAATTGAATTGTTAGTTTATAGATGAAACATTGAAACTTTTAATGTATTTGTTTGTGGTATTTGGATTGTTAGTTTATGGATGAAACTTTGAAACTTTTGATGTATTTATTTCTAGTATTTGGATTGTTAGTTTATGGATGAAACATTGAAACTTTTGATGTATTTATTTGTGATTTTTTGGAATTTTGGATTGTTAGTTCATGGATGAAATATTGAATATTTTGATGTATTTGTAAATTGTCTTACAATTTTTGTATTTAGTGTGAATGTATTATGTATGATGTATTTCAATATTTTTATAATATTTTTTTGGGACAAATCGGGCCGGATTCGGACCAGACCCGAGCCCGGCCTGAGTCGGGCCGGGCCGGGCCATGCTTTTACCGGGCCCAGACCAAATTTTCTAGGCCAGGCTCGGGCCGGGCTTTTCAAAGCCCAGGCCCGGCCCAGCCCATTTCCATGCATACCTATAGAGGCTACCCAGGGAGTGAAGGGTTGTCCAGTTGAGGTTGATGGACACACGTATTACGTTGATTTAGTGGTGTTAAGTATTTTGGGGTTTGATATTATCTTGGAGATGGATTGGTTAGCGTCGCACCACGCGGTATTAGATTGTCATAAGAAGACTGTCACTTTGCATAATCCCGAGAAATAAGTTAAAGTTTATGAGTGTGGTGTCTTATAACCAGATATCAGCAATGTAAGTGTGTAAGCTCCTTCATCAGAAAAAAAAATCGGCTTATTTAGCTTACGTGACGGATAGCATAGTGGAAGACAATGGCTTTGAGCAGATTCTGGTGGTAAGGAAGTATCCTGATAATTTCCCAGATGAGTTACCAGGCTTACTACGAGATAGGGAGATCAAGTTCTGTATAGATATAGTAACACACACAAAAACTATATCGATTCCTCCATATAGGATGGCCCCCGCAGAACTCAAGGAATTGAAGGCACAATTGTAAGAATTTCTGGATAATGGTTTTATTCACCCCAGCGTGTCATCATGGGCGGTATTAGATTGTCATAAGAAGACTGTCACTTTGCATAATCCCGAGAAATAAGTTAAAGTTTATGAGTGTGGTGTCTTATAACCAGATATCAGCAATGTAAGTGTGTAAGCTCCTTCATCAGAAAACAAAATCGGCTTATTTAGCTTACGTGACGGATAGCATAGTGGAAGACAATGGCTTTGAGCAGATTCTGGTGGTAAGGAAGTATCCTGATAATTTCCCAGATGAGTTACCAGGCTTACTACGAGATAGGGAGATCAAGTTCTGTATAGATATAGTCCCACACACAAAAACTATATCGATTCCTCCATATAGGATGGCCCCCGCAGAACTCAAGGAATTGAAGGCACAATTGTAAGAATTTCTGGATAATGGTTTTATTCACCCCAGCGTGTCGTCATGGGGCGCTTCAGTGTTGTTTGTTAGGAAGAATGATGGAACACTTCGGTTGTGTATAGATTACCGACAACTGAATAAGGTGACGATCAAGAATAAATATCTATTACCTATGATTGACGACTTGTTTGACCAGCTACAGGGGGCGCAGTACTTCTCAAAGATTGATCTTCGTTCAAGATATCATTAGAGAGAGTGATGTTTCAAAGACGGCCTTTCGAACCAGGTATGGGCATTACGAGTTTTTGGTAATATCATTTGGCTTGATTAACGCCCATGCAGCTTTTATGGATTTGATAAATATGGTATTCAGAGCCTTTCTGGATCGATTTGTGATAGTCCTCATTGATGATATTATAATGTATTCACGTAGTGAGCAGGAACACACAGAGCACTTGCACCAGGTACTACAGATGTTGAGGGATTACAAGCTGTTTGCTAAGTTCTCTAAATGTGATTTTGGCTGTCTAGTGTAGTGTTTCTGGGGCACATGATGTCAAAGGAAGGAATCGGTGTAGACTCTCAAAAGATTGAAGCATTCTAAATTGGCACTGACCTACCAGTGTGACTGAGATCCGTAGTTTCTTGGGTTTATTGGATACTACATGAGGTTCATAGAAAACTTCTCCAGAATAACTGTCTAGTTAACACGATTGACTCAAAAGAATGTAAAGTTTGAGTGGTGTTGTGATATTTTATATCGATCCGCAAGTGTACGGTATCAAGTTTTAGTATAAATGAGTTTAGAGTGTCGAACCCACAGGGATTGCGTTAACTCGCACTAAATACTACAATTGATAATCCTAATTTTATTTAAAAAAACAAATAATAAAGATTTTAATAAATAAATATAAAGATAATTATATATGAGGAACTAATACGATAGAGATTCTAGATTCTTATTTCACCTAGCTGTCGCCTATGTATTTGTCATGCCAATTAATCTTGTTCAGTCATATTGTTTATAAGTCAAGACTCCAAAAATATCTACTCCCTCTCTCGAGCATCAGTGAAAAAATCATCAACTACATACTTCGATATCTCTATAAAAATGTAGTAGTTAACAACTCATTACACTTTGTGATTCTATATTAACGACTTCAAAAGAACTTATATATTCTCTTGAACTCTATAAAATTCCTAGGTTATATTCTCTAGATCTATTCAAAATCCCCTCTCTCGAGTGATAGATTCTAAACATATATCATCATATTTGTGGCCAGCAAACACAAAGCATTAAACTCAAAAGAATATAAATAACTCAATAAAACTTCATAACAAAATAGACAATTAAAACAAAGGTTCAAGCATCAGTTACATCATTCTCCAAAATTAAGGAGTTTAGTTCATGACAATAGATAAAAATAATAAGAACAAGGTCATGAATCTAATGGAAATCATTAGAGTTCTAAGAAAGAAACAAGAAGATAAAACCCGAATTGAATCTCTTCATCTTCGGACGTCACCGCCTTCATCTTCTCTTGTCCCTCTTCAATCCTCCTCATTGGATCTCTCTAAAATATGTATTTTGGTGTTTTGTGATGTGTATTAGCCTCCTCTTTTGAATTGTGGACGAACTAATGTATTTATAATAAAGTCTTGGAACAATTAAACATCTAAAAAACCCTAAAATACTGTTTCTGGTGCGCGTGGGGCGCCGCGGCGCCAGAGCCCCTGGATTTTGTATGGAACGCATAGATCTCTTTAAGTAAATGCAAAGTTATATATTATGCGTCTCATAACTCTTTCTAGATCAAAGGTTATAGCCTTTTTAAATTCAGTGCGCAGCTGATGCTGGATTTTCCTGTTCTTGAGTCCAATGCTTCCAATAGGTCTCGAAACACGCGTATTTGCTCCATTCTTCATGTTGTAATGCTTCCTACAAACACGATATAAAATAAACTATAAATGACATTAAATGACTCGATCCATAACAAAATAATAGGCTAAGGATGTTGGAATAAGTGGGTATAAATTGCACTTATCAAACACCCCCAAACTTAATATTTTGCTAGTCCCGAGCAAAAGACAAAATAAAAACTAAATACAAATAAACAAATCAAAATAACTAAATTAACTAAGCCACTTTCGTAGGGATCACAATTGTATTTACAGTATACAAAAAGCCTTTAAACCCCTAGACGTCCATAATGGACGAGTTATAGTCTCGTGAGGGCTTACAGTGACGATACCCACAAACGTCATTCACACACAATCATGCAAAAATTTGAAAATAATTAAAATAATCCTGATAGTTATGCATATTGTTGTCCTCAAAGAATGCTTATCAATGAAATCATAGAACCTTCAAATTACTCAACTGCGACTTAAATCCAAGTTCTTGAATAAATTATCTAAGCTAGACTCACATTGTGTGTGTGTACAGGTTCATTTACAACTCGACTCATAAGTAAGACAACTCAATGATTTTGTCTCAAAAATTGAGATCCGATGGGTCAAACCAACCTAGATATCTCATTAGTACTCTGAATTTGCCTTTTTTTACTTCGTATGGTGTGATTTTATTTTCTTCTTTTTCTGCACTTTTTTTTTTCATTCTTTTTTTTTAAACACACCTACCCTTTAAGGTAGCATTTCTCCTTATGGTGGTCCTAACACTCGCCCATAGATAGCTTTACGCTTATCGGTTATAGGTGATTTCTTTTTCTCTTTTTCTAATCATACCATAAATCATAATACTTGCATAATGAGATAGATATCTAAGCAAACGGTCATTCATCGGCATGCAATTTCTTCAACTAGTCACTTTGTCAACAACTTAAGTTCTTATTGATAAAAACCTATTATTCAGTGCTTACGAGTCTAACCTAAATCATCTACTCAAGGAATTAGATAAAAATCAATTGGGACTTATCGTTTCTAAAATTTCATCAAAAGCAATCAAAATTTATCATTAGACTTATGCTTTACTATCAAAGACATAAAAACAAAAATAATTAATTTAATTTTTTTTATATAGCAGGAATACATGCACACAACCCCAAACTTAAAACTTGCATTGTGCTCAATGTAAGATAAAAAAATAAAGAACAAAAGTGAGGAACAACACTACCGTGCATGGAGTTGATCAGGCTCTTGCTGGTTAGAATTTGGTTGCGCGGGCGTTGTGTGTTTCGTGCTACCTGCATAAATAACATTTAAATTAATAAATAGAACACAATAAATAAATAAACAAGATGCAAATGCAAGGGTTGCCTCCCCACTAGCGCTAAGTTTAACGTCTTCAGCCAGACGTAACCAGCCAAATGGTCATGGTGGCATAAATATAGTGAACCGGGTAATCTCATTTGCTTTCTTCTTTGGTATCCATCAGTTCTTATGACATGAAAAAGACAGCTTGGCAGGCTGTGGCAGTTTATCCATAGATAGTCCCCCATGATATGTAGATTGTCCCCCAGTTGGAAATTTTGGACTGCACATTTGGCAGAATTGGCTCGGCCTCATTTTTAACCTTCCAATGATCATCTCCAAGTGAGCAGTGACCTTTCTTTTCCTCTTTTTGAAGCACTTTGGGAGTGGTTTCAGGTTTAGCTGTGGAGAATTTTCTTTTATGCATGGCTGCACTATGCTCGTAGGTTGCTGAAATACTGATTTACCCTGCGTGTTTGCAACTCTCTTCTCTACTATATCTACCCTATGACATTCTGCATCACCTTGAGGACTCGGCTTGGTTCTGAAAGCACTGAAGGTGGCTTCTTTATATTTACTGCCTAAATCTTGAGAGGTGTCTTTAATCTCTTTTCCGCTCCTAAGGGTTATGACTTGACATTGCTCTTTGGGGTTGACTTCAATATTACTATGAAATACCCATTTCTGTTGATTGGCCATGGAAGAAAAAAACAGCCCAATTTGCGCTTATAAAGATTTCAATGTTGCCCCCATATTGCCCATATGTGTTTCAATGTTATCCAGCCTTGACTCATTCTTCTCAAACCTCTCTGAAGTTGTAGATACAAATATGCTCATGAGGTCTTCTAAGGAAGGTTTATGCTCATCTCTTGGATAGATGAAGCCATGAGGAGTTTCCAAGATGTTCTCCATATTAGCATATGAAAAATTCGGATGATAATAATTAGGCATAGGACTGCCTCTATAGTTGTTGAAATTCCGATTGTTCATATATTGTACTTGTTCAAATCATGCTCCTCTGTTGGGTAAAAGCATTTCATTAGCAGAAACAGCTCCAATAAACGGTTGGCTCATTTGATTTGTCAATACTTCTAGATGAGTCGTGAGGGACGATACTTGAGCTATCAGTGCACCAATAGGATCTTCCATTGCTTCTTTTCCAACTCTCCTTGTACGAAAGAAAGAAAAAAAATATATATATATAAAATAAAATAATAAAAATAAAAATAAAAATAAAAATAAAAATAAAAACAAAAATAAAACTTAAGACAAAAATAAAGAAAAATAAAAAAAAAATAAAAATAAAAAAAATCTAAATTAAAGCTAAGATTACTTGGTAATAGTATAATGTGAATTAAACAAACAATCCCCGGCAACGGCGCCAAAAACTTGTTGTGATATTTTATATCGATCCGCAAGTGTACGGTGTCAAGTTTTAGTATAAATAAGTTTAGAGTGTCGAACCCACAGGGATTGCGTTAACTCGCACTAAATACTACAATTGATAATCTTAACTTTATTTAGAAAACAAATAATAAAGATTTTAATAAATAAATATAAAGATAATTATATATGAGGAACTAATACGATAGAGATTCTAGATCCTGATTTCACCTAGCTGTCGCCTATGTATTTGTCATGCCAATTAATCTTGTTCAGTCATATTGTTTATAAGTCAAGACTCTGAAAATATCCACTCCCTCTCTCGAGCATCAATGAAAATATCATCAACTATATACTTCGATATCTCTATAAAAATCTAGTAGTTAACAACTCATTATGCTTTGTGATTCTATATTAACGACTTTAAAGGAACTTATATATTCTCTCGAACTCTATAAAATTCCTAGGTTATATTCTCTAGATGTATTCAAAATTCCCTCTCTCGAGTGATAGATTCTAAACATATATCATCATATTTGTGGCCAGCAAACACAAAGCATTAAACTCAAAAGAATATAAAAAACTCAATAAAACTTCATAACAAAATCGACAATTAAAATAAAGGTTCAAGCATCAGTTACATCATTCTCCAAAATTAAGGAGTTTAGTTCATGACAATAGATAAAAAGAATGAGAACAAAGTAATGAATCTAATGGAAATCATTAGAGTTCTAAGAAAGAAACAAGAAGATAAAACCCGAATTGAATCTCTTCCTCTTCGGAAGTCACCGCATTCGTCTTCTCTTGTCGTTCTTCAATCCTCCACCTTGGATCTCTCTAAAATATGTATTTTGGTGTTTTGTGATGTGTATTAGCCTCCTCTTTTGAGTTTTGGACGAACTAATGTATTTATAATAAAGTCTTGGAACCATTAAACATATAAAAAAAACTCTAAAATCCTGTTTCTGGTGCGCGCGGGGCGCTGCGGCGCCTGGGCTTCGCGCCGCGGCGCCAAAGCCCCTAATCTTGTATGTAACACATAGACCTCTTTGAATATATGCAAATTGATATATTATGGGTCTCATAACGCTTTCTAGATCAAAAGTTATAGCCTTTTTAAATTCAGTGCGCAGCTGATGCTGGTTTTTCATATTCTTGAGTCTGATGCTTCCAATAGGTCCCGAAACACACGTATTTGCTCCATTCTTCATGTTCTAATTCTTCCTACAAACAAGATATAAAATGAACTATAAATGACATTAAATGACTCGATCCATAACAAAATAATAGGCTAAGGATGTCAGAATAAGTGGGTATAAACCGCACTTATCAAGTGGTCAGAGGCCTGTGAGAAGAGTTTCCAGGAGCTTAAGTGGCGCTTAACTACCTCTCATGTTCTAGCCCTGCCGTCAGGATCATGAGGGTTTATGGTGTACTGTGATGCTTCAAGAGTGGGATTAGGATGTGTTCTAATGTAAAAAGGGAAAGTTATTGCCTATGCTTCCAGACATCTAAAGCTCTATGAACAGAACTATCCTACCTATGATTTAGAAATGGCGGCGATAATATTTGCTTTGAAGATATAGTGGCATTACATATACGATGAAAAGTTTAAGATTTTCACTGATCATAAAATTCTCAAGTATATCCAGAGTCAAAAGAATCTTAACTTGATGCGGGATTGAGTTACTAAAGGATTATGATTGTTCGATTCAGTATCACCCTGGCAAGGTTAATGTAGTCGCTGACGCCTTAAGCAAGAAATCCATGGTAAGTTTAGCTCATTTGCAGATTGAAAATTGGCATCCAGTTAGACAGATCCAGAAATATATTTTAGATGGGGTAATCTTCTAAATAACAACCTAGAGGAGTGTTGTTGGCAGAAATACAGGTTCGGTCCACTTTGGTGGATGAGATTATAATTACCCAAGATGCAGACCCTCAAATCCATCGGTTTAGAGATAAATTATAGCAAGGCGTGGAGGAGGAGTATTATGTAGATAGCAAAAATCTCCTTAGGAAGCAAAACAAAATTGTTGTCCCTCAAATTCCAAATTTGAGACATACATTGTTAGAGAAAGCCCATGCCTCATCATATTCCATGCATCATGGAATCTGTAAGATGTACCACGATTGTAGGCATTGTATTTTTGCATGTGAAACCCGATGATGAGTCTCATTTGGAGGCACTACATTTTGAGTCACGGAAGCCGCGGGAAACGGATATCGGAAGGGGAAATTCAGAATAAACAAGCTCACTATCTTCGTTAGTGCTGCGTTCGTTATTTCGTTCGAACGTCAAACATATTGCGGGCGTTCGTGTCGCGTTCGAGGAAGCGTTCGAACGGTGTCGGTAATTCTGGTTTTGCTGCTAGCCTCACACCCCAGCCCATTTAGCTCCCCCAAAGCCCATAAAACACATCCCAAATTAAATAAATAAATATTAATTTAAATATTAAACATTAAATAAAATATCTAAACCATTTACCAATTAAATAAAACATTTACCAAACTTAAACTAAAATTAAAAAGAAGATATGCCTAATTAAAATCAATCTTAACCAATTTAAGCTAATCAAATATAATCATTCCTAATCTAATAAGATAATTACCAATCTAAAATATTTGTATTCCTAAACCAACACAAATTAAATATTACAACTTCCTAATTAAAATATTTTGTCCCCCCTCAATCTTGTGTATACCTTTCTTGGAAATCCTAATTGAATACCAAAATCCTTTCCTTGTGAGACAAGAAGAAAACCCCAGCTCTCTTCTATATAAACAACCCCTAACCAAAGCCATCCTTTTTTTGACACATATAATTCACGCCCAACACTCTCTCTAATACATGCCCAAGACACTTCACATATACACAAAAAAGAGAACAAAGAGCCCTAACCATCTCCTCCAAAGTCGAGACAACAAGAGCCCCAATCCTCCACCATAACCGAATCCACTACAAGCAACAATCCTCCACCATAACCGAATCCACTACAAGCAATAACCCTCTTTAGCCAAATCAAAACACTCCCCTCCTTCACCGAGAACACATCCCCCCATACAGCCCTTACAACCACTAAAACACCCCCTAACAAACACTCAAAAACAGCCCCTGAATCATCTTAAAACAGCAGCCTAAATCCTCTTAAAACAGTCCCTAAAAACCTTAAAAACAGTAACATAAAAACTGCATAGATAATCTTAAAAATAATCACACACAACTGCACTAAGAACCCACGCAAACTTGGAACAGTTCATTGAAAACGTTAAAACAGGTGGCCCGAGCAGTGAGCAGCAAGATAGAGGACAAACAGGAGCAGAACGGAGTTCGAACCGCAAGCAAAACAGCAAAGTAGTGAGCTAGGACGCTGAACCAGTGAACCAGAAAAGTTGCGGAGCTTTACCCCTTCCGATCTTCGTGAAACGCGAGTCCGAGAGACGGCTTAAAAGGTTAGACCTGAGGGTACTTTTCACACCCATCTCTACATGATTTTTGTTATTTATTTTGATTATATTTTACTTATTCGTTGAATCTTGTTTATGTATGATGTGTGTTGTGGGTATTGGATGAATGAGAAATGTGTTAACTCTCGCGGTATATCGGATGGAAACCCGGACATAAATGTCATAGCCGATTCTGAATGGACGGTAATATGATCTGTACTCGGGACACAACTCGACGTACCGCTTGAGTAAACGACATCTTCTCTTATTTTGTGTTGCTTTGGTTTATTTATTTCTCGTCATTTAAATTATGTATGTTGCTTATTCCCGTATGATACGATCGAGTGCATGGGCTTAGTAAGTGCGATGAAAGGTCCCCTAATTGGAGGGGTTAAAATCCTTCACCACGATGCTTTACCGCACCGATTGATGTGTGTTCGGTTGAATGCGAAATACGTTCAATCGGACATACTTAGTTTGATATGATTGTCTTTATTTTCGTATGCATGATTCAATCGAGCGCATGGGCTTAGTAAGTGTGATGTGAGATCCCCTATGGGGAGGGGCTAAAGCCCTTTACCACGATGCTTTGCCGCGCCAGTTGATGTGTGTTCGGTTGGATACGAGATACGTTCAATCGGGCACCCTATGTTTAATATTATTGCTTTTAATTCTTTGTATGCATGATTCAGTCGAGCGCATGGGCTTAGTATGTTGGTCTAAAGGTCCTCTCTTTGAGAGATCAAGAGCCCCAAAAGGCCACCTTTACGGCAGTACTTCGCCGCGCCCCTTTATTTTACCGTTTATGTATTGCGTCCCATTTCATGCATCGGGTCTGTTCCCGTTCGAACGCGTTTACGAACGCAACTCGAACGCGCATGTATTTTGCCTTGTCATGCATCAGGTCTTATTTCTGTTCGAACGCGTTCACGAACGCCGTACGAACGTGAGCATTCTCTTTCATTTCCATTCGAACGCGTTAACAAACGCCATATGAATGTGAGCATTCTGTTTCATTTCCGTTCGAACGCGTTAACAAACGCTATACGAATGTGAGCATTCTGTTTCATTTCCGTTCGAACGCGTTATCAAACGCCATACGAACGCGAGCATTCTATTTCATCTCCGTTCGAACACGTTTACGAACGCTACACGAACGCGAACGCACTGAACTGAGACATATTCATCACATGCCATGTATAACTATTTCTTAGGTGATTTTTTTATGGAACCACACATAGTCATTCTTATCTTTGTGCACATAATAATGAAAAGCATGTTTATCCCATTAGTTGTGTCCTTTGCCTTAGTCTTGATTTAATGCATTGCGATTCATATACCTATGCCATGATGACTGTGGAGTATTATTTCTTGTGATATATCGGATGGAAACCCAGACATAAATTCCGTAGCCGATTCCGAATGGACGGTAATGCGGTCTGCACTTGGGACACAATTCCACGTATCACTTGGAAAAGTGCTCACGTGTATGCTTGTGCTGTTATTATGTGTGCTTGCGTTTTTCATGAATATGATATGCTGAATGAAGTTGTATGTTTGTTGTTACTTTGAGGTATTTTCAGGCATGTGTTTCTTTTAGATGTGAGATATATGTGAAATGTATGTATAAATTTGATTTTGTACCCGTGAATTTAGAAGCATGATATTCTTGGAAATAAGTGTTACTTAAGCCTGATTGAATTATCATATAAATCCTTTCATTACAAGTATCATGAGTAAGGGACCATTCCGAACCCAACGGTTTGAGGTCTTCCCTTGCGAGGGGTGAGTGCGGCCTTAAATCTTTGTCCCGGTTCACACCGGGTGGCGACTCCATGTTATTTAGTACTTCCCAACTAGGCCGCGAGCCTAGAAACGGCGTCGCCCAGATTCTGTGTTCCCACAACGATCTAATGGAATGACATGAAGAAAGATGTAGTGGAGTTTGTTGCAAAATGCCTCACTTGTCAGTAAGTTAAGGCAGAGCATCAAAGAACTGCTGGGAAACTTCAAAGTTTAGATGTTCCTGAATGGAAATTGGAGAAAATTACTATGGATTTTATAGTTGGTCTTTGACGTACCTCAAAAGGGTATGATTCTATTTGGGTAATTGTAGACAGGTTGAACAATTGTGTGTATTTTCTTCCCTTAAAGACTAATTATACCACAGCTCAGTATGCCAGGCTATATTTGGATAAGATAGGGTCATTGCATGGGATACCTACTTCAATAATCTCGGATCGAGGTTCCCAGTTTACATCCAAGTTTTAGCAGTCGTTTCAAGAACCCTTGGGTTCCCAACTATATTTTAGTATGACTTTCCACCCTCAAACGGATGGACAGTCAGAACAGACCATACAGACTCTGGAAGACATGTTACACGTTATGTGATAGATTTTGAGGGAAGTTAGGACTAGTATTTTCCACTTATAGAGTTTTCATATAACAACGGTTATCAAACAAGTATTCATATGGCACCTTTCGAGGCCTTGTATGGAAGGAAGTGCAGATCCCGAGTGGGATGGTTTGAAATTGGGGAACAAAAATTACTCGGACCCGAGTTTGTGCAAGATGCATTGGAAAAAGTGAAGTTGATCAGAAAAAGGATGGGGATAGCTCAGAGTCGCCAGAAAAGTTATGTAGATCGCTAGAGGAAAGATTTGGAGTTTCAGGTAAGAGACTCGGTGTTCTTGAAAGTATCTCATTTTAAAGTAGTTATGATATTCGGCATGAGAGGTAAGCTCGGTCCTAGATACTTCGGGTTGTTTCAAATACTTCGTAGGGTTGGAGGACAAGCATAGGAATTGGCACTTCCACCCAACATAGATAAGATACATCATGTGTTTCTTGTATTTATGTTACGTAAGAACTTGCATGATAAGTCTCATGTGTTGGAGCTCCAAGCAGTTGATGTTCATCAAGATCTATAGTATCTAGAGCATCCAATAGCTATAGTGGCCATAAAGACAAGGAAGTTACGATCTATGTGGATACCCTCAGTCAAGGTGATTTGGAAGCACCATAAGGGATAAGAGTCCACATGGGAGCTAGAGGAAGCTATGAAGGAGCAATACTCTCACCTGTTCACAGAAGAAGAGATGCTTCATACCATTAAGTGTGTTGATTCGCGAACGAATCATTTTAAAGGGGGATAATTGTAACGACACGATATTTTATAGCTCGACCAAAGTCGTATCTTGGTGACTTAGATAAAAATTTCCTGAGCATTACTGGAAATTTAGAGACGACTTAGTGGGCCTAATTTTAGATTCAAAACCTAATTAGTATTATACTACAAGTGGGCCTTAATCAACAAAATTTAGTAATCTACCCCAATTTTGAGCTCAAATTATAACCTTAAATCTGTAAAAAGGCCTACATATTTCATGAGCAAGTTAAGAAAGATTTAAAAAGAACTAAAATCCATCATTTACACCCATTTGTCGAAAATTATAGGAGAAACAAGAGAGGGATTGTCATTTTTCCCTACAAAATTACAAGATAACCAAGACTAAACCATCTCAAATCAAGCTTCGGAAGAAGGAATGGAAGCTTGAGGAACCTATTAGTGAAGAAAGAATTGAATAAAAGGTAAGGGAAGCTTGACCTAAATCTTAATTTGTTGAGTTTTGATAATTTGATGATTGTGGTATGTTGTTAGCTTCAAATTGTTGATGATTGGTTGATTATTGGGTTAAGAAAATAGTGCTTGTGAGGAACCCCCAAATTATAAATCCTTAAGCATGAAACTGAGTTCAAGTATATGGGATGGTTATGAGATGGTGTTAGAGGATGTAATTGATAATATTTGGTGTGTTTGTTATGTTTATAGCTTGTGAAGTGTTGTGAAAGCTAAGAGTGAAGATGAGGATAAGTTTGGGCCATGAGAACAACTTGGCGTCGTGACTTGCACACCCGGCGTCGTGACGCATATTGGGGAATTTCCCCTAAAGTGGCTCTAGAATTAGAGTGTCGCGACGTCGAAGGACGTGCATCGTGATATGGAAAACAGATTAGGCTTACTGTCTCGGTGATGTTGGTGGGAGTCGCGATGCTCAGCTCTTAGCGTCGCGACGCGTGAGAGAGTCGCGACGCTCAACCCTTGCATCGAGACACAGAGAAAAAATATTGCTCACTGCCTCACCTGATTAGGTGAGCGTCGTGACGCCCATGTCTGGTGTCGCGACGCACTACCAGATTTCCAGGATCGATTTTTATCAATTCCAGTTTTATCCCAATATGTAAGGGGGCAGTCTAAGGGTCTCGTATAAGTGTGTAAACACACAATAAGTCATATCATAAGCATAGAACATCAACCATGTATTGTATATGAATTTCTATTTATTACAAGAAACGTAACGATTTCTTTGGCTGTAGATCGACGTCAAAGCACTCGGAGATCACCCACGTCGTGCACCGCACTTGACTTGCTGTAGCATTGTGAGTGGAGTATTTACTTATAATTTTTTTTATGATCTTTAAATGGTTTTCATTAAAGTTTATTGAACTTTGGTTTCATTTGTTTAGAGATAATTTTCATACTGAAATGAGAGTTATGAATTAAATAGAAACATATTTAGTATAGTTTATTATCTGATACATGTTTTGAGTATGAAAATGATATCTAGATATGGTTTTTATGATTTTCGGGAGGCATGGGGGGAATCCACCTCAGATGTAACTTTGTACAATTATGGAATTGATGAATACAGATATCATGTGGACACGTAGTTCAGGACTAGGGATGGTTTATGCATATAGATCCCAGATTTTTGAGTCAAGAGGGTAGCATAGATTTGCACCCCAGCTCCAAATTTGTGGCTTGGGGGACAGCGAGACATAGCACCCTAAGACCACCAGATGATGCGTAATGGGTGGACGTTCACGAACGCCAGATTATCAGCAGATTAACAGATAAACAGTTTTTTTTAAAATGATTTATCACTACAGCTTTGAAATGAAAACCCGATTATGTTTTATAAATTCAGATGTTGATTCATTGTTTCTAAGCATCCATTAATACTTTTGTTTCTTTTCGGTTTTTATAGCTCCACTCACTGAGTTCTTTAGAACTCACCCCCACTCTCCAGTTTTTGCAGGACCATTCCACTGGTGAGTCATAGCCATATTTTGGAGACATGGATTAGGGACAAGAGCATCACTGCAATCACAAGTGACAAGGATCCATCATGTCAGATCTACATTCACTCAGAATGTAGTTCCTTTTGCTTTCTTTTGTTGCATGATATGTTTATGCTTGTACATAGTACTCAGGCTATGTATGTTCATTATGGTTTATGTGTTAACACAGATTTATAAATGTGTGTGATTACATGTTAAGGTAGAACTTATTTGAGATAAGAAAATTGCAGTATTTCCAGTTAATAGGTAGTTGCTTAGGTGGCAGTGGAATATATCATTTGTCGGTAGCTTCCCAGATCGGGTAAGTGCAAATTTCCCTCAACGAGAAGTTTTCCCGTGAAGATTTCGTGAGATCGACTTTTACAATTGGCATTGAGAGCATGTTCAAAAGTATTTTAACTTCTCTTTTTATGTTAATTATAATATAATTATATGTTGTTTACTTTCATGTATGAGATGCATGAAAAGAAAAAAAATATGTTATAAGAGTGAGCATATAATAAGTAATTTTATGAGATAAAATAAATTCATGTGATGAATGTTTATTTATTTTAAAAAATATATTGGTCGTAAATTTTTCCGAATCTTATTTTTATTTTATTTATTTGGGAGATGTAAGGCCATAAGGTCATTTTTGTAATTGTTCTAAATATCTTTCATGTATTTAATGTTTGAGTATTTGCTGAATTTATTCTAAATTAGGGTGTATTTTCCGTCAATGACAAAAACAAGGAGTTCGACGATAATTAAGCAATATTTGGTATAAATGTGGATCGCGATTGTAGGAAGTTATGGTAAGCATAGATGTGGTGAGTTCAACGGTCATGTGGAGGTAATGACCACACATATCATGTCTTACGAACCAAAGTGCTAACGTGGTCTATAGCGAGCACACGACTACTTGAAGCGTCATAATCATATTTTGCGAAAGTTTATACTCAAAGAAGTAAGATTATGCAAGCCATTCCATGGAGCAAGATTTGAAGACCAATGAATGTCTTAGTTATTTTATGTAGTAATTAGCTTAGTATAGGCAAAATAAGAGTCTGATCAATACATTTTAGTTGTATGAATATTTTATAATTCAAATTGTTTAAATAATATGTCATACGACATAAGATGCCCACTCATGCAATATAATATATCATGACATTAGATTAATGTTAAATTAATCTAAGCAAAATAGTCACGAGAATCTAAAAGGTTTAAATTTATATTAGCACATGTAAATAAATTAAATAGTTTAATTTAAATGGATAGAGTCCTATGAGTTCCTAATTTTTTTCATAATGCCCCATCAAGTCCTTTATTTTTTTTATAATACCTCATCAAGTCCTTATATTTAAAAACCAATGGTAACGTATCCATTTATTTTTTATTTTCCATTTTTTCACTTTATCAAATTTATAAGTAATAAAAAAAATTCTAACATCAATAATCATGATAATAATATGATATGTTAAAAAGAATAAAAAGCTTAAATGTAAATTTTTACAAGGTAATTTCAATCAATTTTCATAATAACTATTTTTTAATTAAAAAGAAAGAAATTATCAATTTGCCAAGTTTTAGGCTTTCAAATTATTTAAATACAAGCCTTCTCATGATTGTTTTCTAACTTTGGGTTCGTAAAGAGCAGCCAACCCTTGTCAACCCTTGTGTTGCAACCCCATAAAAATAACATTTTTTTTTAAAAGAATTAGATGAATTTTGAAATAAAAAATATCTTAGAAAAATATTGGAAGTTCTAATGAAGTTGAAATCTTGAGACCAACTGACTGAGCCATGAGCATGTTAGAGAGAAAAATTACAGAGATGACAAATGGAGAGGGAAAAATGAAAGAGGGAAAAAAAACTTTTACTTTATTGTGAATGTCTATAATTATTGATATCATCTTTTTATTTATAAATAAAGGGTAAAAATAGAAAATAGTAAAATAAATGGATATGTTATCATTAGTTTTTAAAGGCAGGGACCTGATGATGTAATATGAAAAAATCATTGACTTGATGGGACATCATAAAAAAATTAAGGACCCAATTGGTTTTCTCCCCAATTTAAATAAGTTTAAAATTTAGAAATTCGGAAATAGACAATTAATATGATACTAGTAATTTACTTTGATATATAGGATAAAAATCCAGATGTAAAATCCATAGCCGATTTCGAATGGACTGTAGTGTGGTCTACACTCGAGATACAATTCCACGTACTGAAGAAAAAACAACATAAGTCACCTACATTTTAATTAATTGGTTTAATTAAATAATTGCTTAAATCCGAATTTAAATTTTTGAACATAAATTGAAATAAATTTTAATATTTAGAATTGGAGAGCTTACTAAATGAATACTTAATTAAATTGGTTAATTAAGTTATATTAGTTTAGAGTAATAAAATTAGTTGACAAAATTTGAAGTATTAAAATTTGGAAACATCACTAATAATTCACTAGTACTAATTAGGTTATTTTTTTAGCCGCTCATAATCTAAACAAATTAGATACTATTGTAATAGAAACCTTAAAATATAAATTGAGAGTAGGAGACTGATATATGACAATATATCCTACGATCTCCGTTATTAGTTCGATAACGTGAGATTCAAGAGGCGCCTCGAGATGACTTTTTTTTCATCCATACTGATGGTGTCCGTTTTGCATAAATATTAAGATTGAATTTCAAGAAGATATGAATTTTAGATGTATTTAGTGATTTGACCTACCCTACGGTGGCACATCACTAGTTAAGTCCAAGAGTATCGAAATGACGAGTTACTCTCACAAAAGAATGATTAATTATTAATCAATATTCATTGATCAAATCAAATGGTAGTTAGTTAATATAGGAATAAGAGTTATTCTCAAATATATTAATCTATTGAGATTGTCTCGATCTAACATGTAAATAACCGACTGACCCTACAACGACTCTTTTTTTATGGAATGTTAGGTTTTTGTGGCATAATAATTATTTTTAGGTTTCTAATTCATTTACATGATCCATGCATCATGTTTAATTTTAGGTCGAAATACTTTTGATGATTTTAATAAGTAACGAATGAATTTTAAATGCATGTTCATTTTTAAATTTCAGCCATGGTTTCTTAAATAATTTCCTTACTTACTAACGACAAACTTACAAGAGAAAATTACGTTAAATTAAAAAGTAACAAGAACGTAGTCCTCGTCTATAAAAACCTAAAATTTATTCTAATTGAGGAGTGTTCTCTAGAGCCAGCTAGAAATTCTAGCCAGCATGTACGTGATACTCACCAAAAGTGGGACGCAGCCAATGAGAAGGTCCACTGCTACTTACTGGCAGAGATGTATGATGTTCTTACTACAAAGCATGAACCAATGGCTACAACATCTATGATGATGAAGTCATTGTAAGACATGTTCGAGCAGCTTTCAGAATGGCAACTTTATGAGACCTTGGTTTTAGTGATGACCGCAAAGATGAAGGAAGGGACATCTGATCGAGAGCACATCTTAAGGTTGATGGCCCACTTCAATATGGTCGAAACCCATAAAGGTCGTATCGATGAGAGTAGCCATGTGACTATGATCATGAAGACTCGTTTGAAGAGTTTTCTGTAGTTTAAGAGCAACTATGTTATGAATAAGTTGACATTCACTCTTACACAACTACTCAATGATCTCACCTCTTATTCATCCATGTTGATGGATCCTTGTAAGCCTAATGGGGAGCCAAATGTTTCTCAATCTTCCAAATCTAAAAAAAAAAGTAACACTATGAAAGCTACTGGTACAACTACTTGATTCATAGAGAGACATTGCTGAAGGTAACTTTACCATGAGAGTCAAGATGGGAGATTTCGTTTCAGTAAAAGTAGTGGGAGTTATACGTTTATAATTTTTAAATATTAGTTATTTGAATTTGAACAATGTGTTGTTCATTCCTAATTTTTTACAAGAATTTGATTTCTATTATATAATGGTTGTTTCATTTCATTTAATAATAATCTAGTTATTATTTCGTGATAAGCATTACCAATATGCA
Source organism: Zanthoxylum bungeanum (assembly GCA_019454045.1). Lineage (NCBI taxonomy): Eukaryota > Viridiplantae > Streptophyta > Magnoliopsida > Sapindales > Rutaceae > Zanthoxylum > Zanthoxylum bungeanum. The sequence continues at coordinate 236,331 of SKCR01050743.1, forward strand.
TAGGAAACTTGGAAAATAACTCGTATGTGTTAAGACTATTAATACATAACTCATTGTTCAACACTGAAATATTTAAGGTTGAAAAACCAAAACTAAACGGAAAATTATTTCTCATGATGACACTTATTTGTGACATCTTAGACCTGGCCATGTTAACCTTAACAGGATAAAGAGATTAGTAAAAAGTATATTTTTAAGTCATTTAAAGGATTGCACCTTATTGTAGGAGCGAAGCGAGGTTTACCGCTATGCCTATGACGTTGATGACAACTACACTGTTGGACTCGCAACCTGTAGAGAGTACGGATAGTACCGCGGGGGGACTAATCAAAGAATGAGAGAGTCGCCACCTGGTATGAGATATCGGGAATGATTTAAGACCGCACTACATCCCTCGCAAGGTCTAACCTTAAACCCGTTTGGGTTCAGAATGGTCACTTACTGATGCTAGTATATTATTTACACTTAAATGAGATATCCCCACATCTTGTAATGGAAGATCACAGATGAAGTAATTTATAAAGCATACAATTTGAGCAATTATGAATAAGTAAAAATAAATAAATATCTATATATTATTACAATAGCAGATAATAAAATGATATTGAAATAAATCTGGGCATGCATCTTATGGATCTGGCCTAAGAGAGGCCTGGCCGGACATGTCTCATGGTTGGCCGGACATAATATTTAATTTACATATCCTGCCAGAATTACTAGAAGTCTAGCTGAATACGCTGAGTAAACAAGAAAAACCGGAACACATGCCAGCAATAACAGATACAGAAAACATGCATTCTAAGTGTAACAATAATGAAATGGTCATCTCCTAGTGGTACGTGGAGTGGTATCTCAAGTGCGAACCATACTACAGTCCATTCAAAATCAACTATGGAAATTACGTCCGGATTTCCATCCTATATAACACGGGGATCATATTGCAGGATATAAAATATGTTTGGCTGGACACAGATCATGTATGGTCGGACTTCATTCGCATATCACATAGTAAGCCTAATATGCATGTTATCTTATACAGTAAAATAAACATATGTGTATTATTAACTAGAGTAGGAAAATAAAATAATTAAACATGCATAAACTAATGTTAATGAGTAATATAAAAAAAATAGTTAAACATGCAATTAACTAGATAAAATAGTAAACACAACATGACATGCTTATGTACGTCCGACTAGAGATAGTGTGTTACTACAGAAGCTCCAAAGCGTAGAAATAATCAAATGATGCCCTAAGGTCATACATTTTTTGTAGTTTGGTTCAGTAGATGCCTCAAAATTCTAGGTCATTGCTTGGATGCTTGCTGGAAGTGGAAAGAACTCCAAGGATTTTACTACTCTTTCTTACAGAATTTCCTCCCTCTCTTCACAAAATTCCAGTATGTGGGTTTTTGAAGGTTGATTCTGACTAGTTTTTGTGAAGGGTAACGTCACTCTTTATAGTGCAAGGGAATGGTCTAAAAATATAAGGGGGGATAGAATCCCTTCATTCTCTCATGTCTATCTCGGCTGATTGTCACTCAGTCTGCAGTTACAGGTTGATACATATTAGGTCAGATGTATATATTATGGTGTATATCTGGCCGAACATAATTATGTTTGTAATTTCAGTTGTTTTAACTTTGAATGTGAATTGACAGCTCGATACATGTTCGGTCAGCAATATAATTTGAATTATATTTCCGGTCAGAGATAATCAGATCTCTAAACTTCAGTAACCGACAATCTACTCATTCAATGACAGCTGTGTCATATCCGATCAGATTGAGGATTTTTAGGCCATGTCCGATCGGATTTTCTATCTAGAGACAAGGTAGGCCGGACATAGGTGATGTCTGATCGGCTTTTGACTGTGTTCTCTGTAGTTCATTTCCTTCCTTGCATTTATCATTTTAATTCCCTGATTTTTAAAGGGTGTCCCCATAAGAGACTCATCATCAGGTTATGCATAAAAATACAGTGTCTACACTTACAAGTCTACGAGTCTTGTTTAAAAGGTAAGATGATCAAGACCTTTTATTGGAAAATGGATAAGAGTTATTCAACCCCTCGAGCTATTATATTTGGATGTCTATGGAATGATGAATGTAAAAGCAAGATGAGGTTATAATATTTTGTCACATTTTTTACCATATATCTAGATATGGTACGGAAGTCAAATGGTCACAGGCAGTGCATGTAAATTAGGGACATGACAGTGGGGCTGTCCAGTTTCTTATGTTGCCACAAATAGAAGAGAAATAGAGAAAAATTTCAAGTCCGATCTAAGGACCTAAGTGCAAATTATGTTACGTGATGAGCTTTCTTGTGAAGAGTTCGCAGGATCAACTCTTAGAAAAAATAGATTGAATCCTATAGACATGCCATATCCCCTGAAATAAGAACCTGTAGCATCCCGAAAAACTCCATTATCAATAGAAATACTTGGATTGCCTTTTGAAAAGAATATCAGTGTTAACTTTAACCCAAACATCATTAGGAGGTCTCCAATTTAAAACTAGAATTTTCGACACTCTTTCAAAAGAATATGAATTAAGCACTTTTCTTAAGAGTACGTACGTTCCATGTGTGTCTGTATGTAAGGTCCAACCCAACTAGTCAGATATTGTCCGCTTCCGTGGCCCAAGGATTGGCCCAGCAGCGTGGCCCCTAGCTCCTCACGGTTTTATTCTTGATATGGGCCCAAGCAACCCCAAAAGTTCTCTAACTAGTGGGAAATCCTTAATTATAAATATATGTGGAAGATCTCTCCCAAATAATGTGGGATACTACAACCTCCTCCATTGGGGCCCAATGTCCTTATTGTCATATTTTTGGTTGGGATCTGATTCTGATACCATTTATAATATCTGACCCAACTAGTCAGATATTGTCCATTCTAGTGACCTAGGGATTAGCCCAACAACCTGGCCCTCTGGCACCTCGTGGAGGGAATCCATTACTCATAAGCACATGCCTAAGATCCATCCCAGGCATAGTGGGGTACAAAATCCACTCATTGGGGCACAATGTCCTCATTGGGATATTTCTTGTTGGAATCTGAATCCGATACCATTTGTAAGATCCTAACTAATTAGATATTGTTCACTCTGGTGACCCAGAGATTGGCCCTACAACCTGGCCACAGGGCTCTTCACGGTTTTATTTTTTGCATGGTTTATAGCCTAACCAAAAGGTCTCTAATTAGTTAGGGAAATCTAATAATGTGGAATACTAAAATCCAACCCCTGGGGAGAAACGTCAGAACATTTCTGGTTGAGATTTGGCTTTAATACCATTTGTAAGGTCTGACCCAACTAGTCAAATATTCTCTACTATTTAGGGATTGGCACATCAACCCTGCCCTCACGGTTTTACTTTTGGAATGATCGCACAACAACCTAGTTAAAAGACTTTATTAGTTCCATTTTTATTAGCAACGTCCGTGACAAAACAAATTCAATTGAGATGTAACAAGTCTTGAAGATCTTGGAGCAATTGGACTGGTTTTTTGGCAAAGCTGGAGCATTTTCATTAGTCATGCGTTCGTTACAGCGTTCGAACGTTTGGCGTTAGTGTCACTTTCTCCATTGGGTTCGAACAAAGTATTCCAGAGACCAAACATTCGTAGTACGTTCGAGGAAGCATTCGAACGAAACATTCCAGAGAGCCATCGTTCGTGGTGCGTTCGATTATCGTTCGAACGAGTCTTTCCGGTGGGCATTCGTTCATGGTGCGTTCGCGTAATCGTTCGAACGTGACTGCGACCTGAACACATTTTTGGCATTTTCACTTTGAAAAACTCTAAATCTTTAACCTACCTATAAATAAAACATGTAGCCACCATTCCCAAGTGTTGAAACACAAATCCTTTGATCCCAAATCCTTCAAAGCTTTCAACCTACTTTGATTCCACCATTGAAGACTTCCTTCATCTTCTTGTCTTCTTTGTTAATGGTGAGAACCTCTCTTTGATAAACCTTCAACACAACCTAACCCAAAATTCCTAATCATTAAGAGTTCTCAAGGAGGAAGATTGGTAGTCGGAGTTTCGGTGATTAGAAGTGAAGAGACAATCCACTCAGAGACTTCAGAGGTTCTAAAGAAAATTATGGGTTACGGGCTTGAGGAGTTCCTTGAGTTCTTGTAGCCTAGAGGTACTTGAGTCGGTGGAGTCGCTACAATAGGTCTTGACCATCACTGTAAGGGTTTCTCTATATATTCGATTGGGCTGGTAACCGAGATACCCGAAGTGATTTTTTACTCGCACGAGTTTTCCACTTCGTCACCAAAATTATTGTGTTGATTTTATATGATGTATTTATTTTCCTTAATTTATTTTATTTATTTTTATTGTGGTTACTTGTTGAGAATCCATAGGCATGTTAATTAGGACTTGTCTTGATTAATTGTGATTAATTCTATATATGGTCAGAACCTATGGTTATCACGAACTTGCATTTGGTATCAGAGACTGAACCCGATCCTTGACCCATTTGATATGGATCATAGTCAACCCTTAAATTGTCCACCGTTTTTTTTATAGCACTGAATATTTACATTGGAAAGTTTGCATGAGAGCGTTCTTAAGTCCCTAGATGAGAGGGTCTGGATGACAGTAGCGGGTGGAAACCTCACGTGGTTATAGTTCATGGGGTCTCTTTCCCTAAAGACAAATTGACATGGTCCAAGGATGATTTTGACGCTAGCAATAGGAACAGCAATACGATTAATGCCATATATGGTGTTGTGTGCTCAGCTGAATTTAGGACAATCTTTATGTGTGAGATTGCCTAGGATGCTTGGGACATCCTGCAGACTGTGCATGAGGGCACATTGTTTGTTAAAAATAATAGACTCCATGATCTCGCTACTAGGTTTGAGGTCTCCCAAATGAAAAATGATTTGACCTTTGATGAGTTATATGCTGAGATTAACAATGTCGTTAACTCAAGCTTTAACATAGGTGAGACTATCCCTACCAGTAGGATAATTAGGAAGATCCTTAGATCCCTGCCTGATAAGTTCATACCCAAGATTACTGCCATCGAGGAAAATAATGACCTCGATCAGCTTAAATTAGATGACTTCATAGGAAAACTGGAGGTTTATGAGAAGAAACTTCCTAGTTATAAAAAGTCTAAAACTATAGCGATGAAGATCGCGAATGAAGTTACTCATGATCCATCTAGTGATGATGATAATACCCTCACATATCATGATTTGGACATGTTTTCCAAGAGGTTTAAGAAATTTCTTAAGCTTAAGAATAATGGTTGTAGCAGTAATAGGGATATGGAGGATAGGCCTAGAGACAGTAGGCATGGCTGTAGAGAGCCTATAGAGGATAGGGGTAGTAGATCATGTGGTATCCAGTGCCATGAATGTGAAGGATATAGGCACATTAGGCCTGAGTGTCCCACATACTTTAAGGCTAAAGGTAAGAAAGTCATGGCAGCCTCCCTTAGTGATTCAGAAGGTGGTTATACTTCTAATGAGTCTCCTAAAGATAAAAACAATTTTATGGCCTTTACAACTAGTGTGTCTGGTGAGAGAGAGAATGAAGTTTATGATGCTGATTCAGAAGTCTCTCTCGATGAGTCTGTAGATAAGGATAGTCTTCAGATAGCTTATACTTAACTGTTTAAGAAGACTAATATATAGGTCAATAAGAGGCTGAAAGGAGTAGAGCTAGAAAAGAATGAAGCTCAAGTCAAATTGAGCACATTCTTGTGATGATTGATGACTTGGAGGAGAGGAATAGAGGTCTAGTTGATATGGTCTAAACTTTAGAGGCCAATCTTGAAGATGCTAGAACCCAATTGTCTGCATTTTCTAATGGGAATAAAAAACTAGACTGCATGGTAGGTATTAATGTTGAGCCTAATTGCAATAAGGCGTCATCGTCTAGAGCAGTGCCTAACCCTCCTAGATATGACTTAGGCAAGAAGCTAGTTGAGTGTAGTTATGTGATTCCTTCTTTTGTTCCTCGTCATGTGACCCAACCTTGAACTAGAGTTGTTGTGGGTAAACCTCGCTCTCATCCGAGGTTTGTACATGTGTGCCATCACTGTGACAAGGCAGGACACATTAGGCCAAAGTGTTTCATGTTGCATAAACAAAAGAAGAGGCCTAAAAGTGTGTCACCTAGATTTTCTACTTCAAACCTAGTGTCTCAAGTTTCTGTACTAACCAAACAAGTTAAATTCCTTAGTGAAAAACTTGTTGTGTTGACTAGGAACTCTCAAGTGGAAGAGATTCCTAAGAAAGTTTGGGTGGGGAAGCAAGATATATTCCCAACTACTTCTGAATTTCTTGATAGGCATGATGAGAGTGCACTTCGGTGTGACTCTTCCTAGAAGTTGCATTTATTTTCCCATTGCATGTATGTGTGTGTATTTTATGTTTTTGCACATTTAGTTTTCTTTTCACTGCATATGGGGGTGTGTGTCTTGTTTTTGTTATATATTCCTTGGTATATAGGATGGAAACCCAGACATAAATTTCATAGCCGATTCCGAATAGACGGTAGTATGATCTACACTCGGGATACAACTCCACGTACCATTGGATATTGACAAGCCATGTTGTGTCTTTACTTTTTTTTTTGTGTTAAAATTGAAAGATAAAAAAATATATAAATTACAAAAGTCCAAAAAACAATTTGTGGCTTGTTCGAGCATGAATACCATGTTGCATGTGATCTTGGTATGTAGGATATATGGTTATGCATGTATAATATGCTTCTATTTTTCTTGATGCTCTATATGCATGAATTTGTGTGATAAAACTCTTGGTATATCTTGTCTTGCACCTAACATACACGATTTTATTTTGTCAAGGCTTAGTCATATGTCTGATTTTTTGGACTAGCAATCTAATTTCTACCATACTTTTTTCGCTAAATAGTGTGACCGTTGACTAGATGACCTTACTATCCCCTTGTACAAGCAAAGAGAAATTAAAAAAAAAAAAAAAGAAATGTACAGAGATTCAAGTGCAAAAGAGCCAATGGGCCAAATTCAAAAGATAAGGGCAAAAACCCTTCACTCGTAAGAGTATTTATTTATGAACTCATGATATTTATGGGTAAATAATATAGCATACAACCAATATTGCTTAATTTCAGGTTCTAGTGGTGCTGGGTTTCAACATCTATTTTTGAGGACTTGGTTTGTTAAGAGATGGATTTATTTGGTTGTGTCCAACTCATAAAATAAGGTCTTAAGCCTTGATTCATTGTGCACTTATTTTTCACGCAAGTACTTGTTATGTTTTGGTATTTATGCCATATACATACGTGTAATATGTAGCACAATCTAAAGTGATGCATATTATTTTATGTCATAAACAGCTGATTATTGATCGGGTATGATTGTACTTGCTTGAAGTGTTGTTTCAATCTATTTTGATTTTTTTCTCAGTGTGTGCTTGTGTGTGCTTTATGTTATTGCATACCAAATCTTTTGTGGCATATTTTTGAGTCATGTTTTTACTTCTTTGGTGATATTTTTGCTAACTGAGTAAGTCTGTCAATGAAGGGAGAGTAAGTCCTGTTTGCATATACTATTGCATATGTTGTTTATCCTGGTACCTTCTGTTAGGGATATGCCCTATACCCAACTTGTGGATGGGCTATATGTACATGTATTTGTAACATTTTCATTAATTAATAATAAATGACAATCTTTATTATACGTGTCTTACATAACTTATATGAATCATCAACACTGTAATAAAGCCCGTGGAGTAATAAGACGATGGCTTCCACGCCTTATGAGAATCATTACTCTTAAATATTCCTAGTCATAGTTTTGTGAATAATCTGGGCGTTCACAAAGCGGATAGACTAGCATGATGATATGATCCGCTCTTAAGTGGGATAGATGATCTCATAGGCTAGTAGCGGAGATCCATCCGCTTGGTGTATCACATGGATGCATGAGTTACTCGTGTCCATCGAACTAACCGCCGAAAGTTTTCATATGGAGTGTTTATCCCATGTGTCTGTGAGAACTTTCATGTATCGATTATATGACTAGTCCTTAGACTGGAGGTCTTTACAATCTTATGTGTGGATCAAATAACTTTGACATTCTCCTTCCCCGGTTCAAAAGATCCGGTCATAAGGGTATGATTGGGTCATTTGTTGAAACACATGAAGTTTGTAAAGATACAACAGAGAATCGCCACTCTCTCGGATAAATTTTCTTATAAGAGTAGTTATTCCAGTTGCGCGGTTAATATATGTGATCAGTGCTTGAGACTGTGGCCATAGCGGAAGAATCATGTGAGATTCTTGGGTTAGCACGATTCATGACACTATCAACGTCATACCTTTGACCATATGGGTAGACACTTTCTGTACCCTAGGTCAATAGGTGGGGATACAGTGAGGCGAGGGACCGTATCATATGTAAATTGCATACAGAATATATATTTCTTTCTCATTTGGGGGCCTTGACATGTTGCCAGATGTCACATTGGTAATTGAAATCGAACGACCATCTGATAGGAGGATAATTTATGTTCGATTAAATTATCACGATTCATTTCATATCCAACTTGAGGGGAACCCAAAAGGTCACACACAACAAAGTCGAAATCAATGGTTAACAATGCACAGTACAAATATAACAACATATATGATTGCTGTAGGAATTGTTCATAAATGGTTCAATGTGTTTAATTATTGAACAGATCATTTATGAGGTTCCATAGTGGCTTAGGGATTGGTGAATGACGATAGGGGAATTTTGGAATTGGAAAAAAAATTACTATTCATGTGAATAGTAATATGAATAGTAAAAAAAATTTTATTTGTTTTGAATTCCAATTCGGCCTAAACTCTTATTAGAGTTTTATAATCTCATTAAACCACTAAATTAAGATCCAATGGCTAAGATTAAATTAACTTTTACCCACATCGGATTCTTAATTAATTTTGTTGTCTTTGGAGCACACTATATAAACCCAAATAATTCTTCACAATTTTTACACCAAACCTTTCATATCTTGGGTTTATATAAGTGAGCAACTCTAAAGTTAAGAGTAAGCCACCGATTTTGAGGATCCTTAAGTTAATTGACTAGAGGAACCTCGAGTTAAAAGTTTTTTAAAATATTTGCCTAGGCTAGCACCAAGGGTAAAATACCTGTGCACTCAAGGCGTAGTCTTGCCGTTGAGTTTTGGCTTTGGTGTGTGCATCTTTGGTGGCCACACACTGGTGGTGGTTCTTTGGAACATAGAAGAGCTTGCTGAGTTCGAGAAAAAATCTTGTAGATTGGAGGGATGACTAAAGGAGTCTTCGGTTCAAGTAAGTCTTTTTCTTTCTTATTTTAATTAGAGTTCTTATGATAGTTAGCATGTTTATGTTTATGTTCTTTGCATTTTTATGAGTTTTATGCTTAGAATATATAGTAAAATGCCTACGCTTGTAGAATAATTAAAAAAATGGGTCTTGGGTAAAGGGAAAGCGGCATAATAATTTTGATTTTCCGCTGCGCACTCGCGGCCGCTTCCCAACAGTGGTATCAACGCGCCGTTTTTGTTTTGATTAGTTCTCTCTCATTTGAACTCGAAATTGGGTGTGTTTAAAAGCTCGCTGAAAGCTAATACCCTGAAATTAATTTTAGCACAAGTTTTGGATGATTTGGTTAAGATTTGAATTTTAAAATTGCATTTAAAGTTCACGAGTCTGCAGAAAAACGTGAATAGTAAATTATATGAAATTAAATAAAATGCAATATCAAAATTAAATATTAATCAAAGTTATTTAATACCTAAAATAATTCCAACATATTAAAAAATCATATGCTTGATGATTCTATGTATGATTATAATTGGCATGATTATTTTAGAGTGCAAGCATCTAGAGACTTTATAAGAAATAGAGAGTGTATTGCTTATCCCTTAGCTAAGTAATTATTCCGTGATGAACTTAGAGATTTATTACCTTTAAGGCTAATAAATATAAATCACTTGTTTATAATAAAAGACATTATAAAATATACAAGTGGTTTGGGACCAAGGGGTTAATAAAACTTTCAAAACTAAAGTTTATTTAACCAAAGGTATTACAAGAGTTAGATAATGATTTGGTGTGTTTCCTTCACTCACTACCTTTTTATAGCCAAAAGGAAAAGCTGTGAAGACATCTAGATAATCATTTACTCAAAGATTACCTTAAAGCATATTTACAGTGTTGGACTAATTTGGAGGATCTATTGTTTATTCTTGTCACCAAGGCAATAAGAGCCTAAGAGGTAAAGGTATTTAAAAGAGTTCGCTCCACCCTCCCTCTGGGGAATTTTCAATGGAGGAATCCATTTGATAGTTATTCACTTAAACTTGCTAAAATCCCCAATAATAATTTAAGTCTAAAATTTGCCTCCCATTGTAAAGTATAGACCCAAAGGGCTTAAACCGTATTGGCAGGACTAGGCTTTACCAGACTGACCAATACCAATTTGTCCCTAAATTATACTATTGACAATGGTTTGATTTTTCTGAGTCATAAGACGCAGTGACCCTTAGGCGTGGTCTGATAACTTAGTGGCAAAGATTGGGTGTCCACAAGGACTAGCATAAGCTATGACATGTTTGATTGTCCAACCCAATGATCAAGAAATTGTGATTTATATCATAAATTAGTTGGGAACCTACCTAATTATCGTATTTTATAACGACTGGCCCTAGTCGGAGTTATGAAATGATGATAATGGGATCCTTGCCCACAAGAAATCCATCATTTGGGGTTGATGCGATTTGCTTAAAATTTAAAAATAATTGAGTGAGAGCAACTTCATAATATTAAAAGCCAATGTTATTATGAAACATTAATGAAAACATATTCCTAATTTCAACATTCTCTCTTAACAGGTGGGTTAAAATATTTCACAAACATTCAAATGGAAAACAGAGTATCACTTCGTTCCATCCTTGATGAGCATAAGCTCAAAGGGGACAACTACAATGACTGGTTTAGAAACCTTAAAATTATCTTATGACAGGAAAAAGATTTTCTATGTTCTTGAAAGACCATTTCCCCCTGAACCCGCAGAAGATGCTAACCAAGATACATTTAATGCTTGGAAGAAACACGTCGATGATGATGAGCAAGCAGTTTACATAATACTTGGCTCTATGTCGTACGAACTTCAGAAAGCTCACGAAGATATGGATGCTCAAACCATCATCTTTCACTTGAAGGAGTTGTATGCAACTTCCGTTCATACCGTGAGATTCCAAGTGTCATGTGCCTTATTCCAAACAAGGTATAAGGAAGGATCTGTTAGTGGACATGTGCTTAAGATGATTGGCCACATTGAAAAATTGGCCAACCTCGGGTTCATAATGGATCATTAGCACGATCTAATTCTTCAGTCTTTACCAAAAGAATTCTCTAACTTTATTATGCAGTTTCATCTGTCTGATAAAGAAGCTATTTTAGCATAATTGCACAATCAGATAAAGCAAGCAGAGAATGACTTGAAACAGGAGCTTAAAACCTCTGTCATGCTTACGAGTACGGACCTAAAGCCACGAGGCCCAAAGAAAAATAAGGGCAAGGACAAGGCTCCTGATCACCTAAAGCCCAATGGTAAGGTGGAGAAGAAAAAGGGGAAGGGGAAATGTTGCTTTTGTGGAAAGAAGGGTCATTGGAAGAAAGACTGCAGATACTTAGGTGTTTGACACCGGTTGTGGGACTCACTTGTGTAACAATGTGCAAGGCCTGAGAAATAGTAGCAGACTCCGTCATAGGGAGGTTGACTTACGCATGGGTAATGGAGCAAAACTGGCTGCATTATGCGTGGGGACTTATTCATTAGTTTTGCCGAATGGTTTATTTTAGACTTAGAAGATTTTGTTTACGTACCTTCTCTAGTAAAGAACATCATTTCAATTTCTTCTTTATGTAATAAAGGCTTTTCATGCCTAATAAATTGTAATGAATGTTCTATTTATTTCAATGAAATAAAATATAGATATGGTATTTTGAATAATGGTATCTATGTCTTACAAACTAACAAAGAATGTTCAACCTCCAATATATACAACGTTAACTCGAATAATCTCAATGAATCACTTCTATGGCACAGTCGCTTAGGTCATATCAATGAAACAAGATTAACTAAGCTACATAGGATGGGTATTTCAACCCTTCAAATATAAACCTTATGGAACTTGTGAGTCTTGTTTACTTGGTAAAATGACCAAATTACCCTTCAAAGGTAAATGACAGCGTGCAGCGGAGACATTAGAACTCATACACTCTGATGTATGCGACCAATGTCAGTCACCGCTAGTGGTGGATTCTCACTACTTCATTACCTTTATCGATGATCACTCGCGATATGGGTATGTGTACCTTATGCGGTACAAATCTGAAGCCTTTGAGAAATTCAAAGACTTCAAGGCAGAAGTAGAAAACCAGCTTAATAAAAGTATTAAGTCACCAAGGTCTGACCGAGGTGGTGAATACTTAAGCAACGAATTTCAAGATTACTTGAGAGAAAATGGCATTGTTTCCCAGTGGACTCCTCCGGGAACTCCACAGCATAATGGGGTCACCGAAAGTAGAAATCAGACATCATTAGATATGGTCCGATCAATGATGCCAGACACGGATCTACCTTTTTCATTTTAGGGTCTTGCTTTAGAAACTGCAACACTATTACTAAACCAAGTTCCTTCCAAGACTGTTAGTCAAACACCTTATGAGTTATAGTCTAGGAATCGTCTCCTAGTCTTAGTTATCTAAGATTTGGGGATGTGACGCATATGTCAAGCTCACACAAACTAACAAATTGGATGATAGGGCAGTTAAATGTAAGTTTGTAGGATATGCCTTGAACTCAAGAGCATACGTGTTCTACGTCCCAAATGAACAAATAACATTTGTCTCACGAAATCCTAAATTTTTAGAGAATGAATTCCTTCTCAAGAAATATAGTGGGAGTAGACTTGACCTCGATGAGGTACGAGAAGAACAAACTAACATAGAACTAAACCTCGGGCCCCTCAAAAGGGCATCGACGAAACAACCACAAGGTTATGAACTTAGAAGGTCTAGTAAGGAAAGACATGAGCCTGAAAGATATGGTTTCCATATTGATGAGGAACCTGATCAGGTCATTGATAATGACGATCCCACCAGTTATGACGAAGCAATGCGTGACATTGATTCAGTCAAATGGCTTGAGGCCATGAAATCCGAAATAGACTCTATGTATTAGAATCAAGTCTGGGACTTGGTAGATGCACCTGAAGGGATAAAACCCATAGGCTGCAAGTGGATTTACAAGCGTAAAAGTGATGCAGAAGGCAACATCCAAACCTATAAGGCTAGGTTGGTGGCGAAAGGTTATAGATAAATCCAAGGAATTGACTATGATGAAACCTTTTCGCCTGTTGCAATGATAAAGTCCATTCGAATTTTACTGGCACTAGCTACATACTTTGATTATGAGATTTGGCAGATGGATGTCAAAACAGCTTTCCTTAATGGGAACCGTGAAGAGGAAGTCTATATGACACAACCTGAGGGGTTTGCATCTAAGGATGATTATAATAAAGTATGCAAGCTTAAACGATCCATTTATGGACTCAAGCAAGCCTCCAGAAGTTGGAATATATGATTGGATGAGTCAATCAAAGAATTTGACTTCATTAAAAATATAGACGAGCCTTGTGTTTACAAGAAAAGTAGTGGGAGTGCTCTTGTATTTGTTGTATTATATATCGATGACATATTAATCATCGGGAATGATATTCCCATGATGCAAGCCACAAAGCAATGGTTATCTCAGAATTTCTCCATGAAAGATTTGGGAGAAGCAGCCTACATCCTCGGCATTAAGATCTACCGTAATAGATCTAAGAGGTTGTTAGGACTTTCTCAATCTACGTACATAGATAAAGTTTTAAAAAGATTAAAATGGAAGATTCCAAAAGAGGTAATTTACCTACTTGTCTTTGAATCAAATTATCTAAGGAGCAATGTCCATATACTCCTTCAGATAGAGAGCGTATGAGTAGGATCCCTTATACTTCAGCAATAAGATCGATCATGTACGCCATGCTATGTACAAGACATGATGTCTCTTATGCTATTAGCATAACGAGCAGGTATCAGGCAAATCCTGGTGAGCAACACTGGGCAGCTGTCAAAACAATCCTCAAGTATCTGAGAAGAACTAAGGATGTGTTTTTGATATACGGAGATTGTTCTGAGATGAAAGTCATTGGTTACTGTGATGCGAGCTTTCAGACCGATAGGGATGACAGCAGATCGCAAACATGATATATGTTTACTTTAAATGGTAATGCTGAAAGTTGGAAAAGCATAAAGTAGTCAACTACAGCGGACTCCACCACTGATGCCGAGTATATTGCAGCATCTGAGGCAGCTAAAGAAGCAGTATAGATAAAGAAGTTCATCACGGAGCTGGAAGTGCTTCCCGCGATAAAGAATGGTGTCACGATGTACTGTGACAACACGGGCGCCATTGCTAAATCGAAGGAACCAAGGTCCCACCAAAAATCCAAGCATGTACTCAGGCGATTTCATCTCATGCGGGAGATTGTTGAGAGAAAAGAAGTTATTATAGAGAAAATACCCACAGAAGATAATCTTGCGGATTCTCTGACTAAAGGGCTGACTCAACAAAAGCATGATAGGCACACCCGAGAGTATGGTGTCCAGATTCATACTAGTTGGCTATAGTGCAAGTGGGAGATTGTTAGGGATATGCCCAATACCCAACTTGTGGATGGGCTATATGTACATGTATTTGTAATATTTTCATTAATTAATAAAATGGAATCTTTATTATACATGTCTTACATAACTTATATGAATCATCAACACTGTAATAAAGCCCTTGGAGTAATAAGATGATGGCTTCCACGCCTTATGAGAATCATTACTCTTAAATGTTCTTAGTTATAGTTTTGTGAATAATTTGGCCGTTCATAAAGCCGAGAGACTAGCATGATGATATGATCCGCCCTTAAGTGGGATAGCCAATCTCATAGGCTAGTAGCGGAGATCCGTCCGCTTGGTGTATCACATGGATGCATGAGTTACTCGTGTCCACCGAAGTGACCGCCGAAAGTTTTCATATGGAGTGTTTATCCCATGTGACTGTGAGAACTTTCATGTATCGATTATATGACTAGTCCTTAGACTTGAGGTCTTTACAATCTTATATGTGGATCAAATAACTTTGACATTCTCCTTCCCCGGTTCAAAAGATCCGGTCATAAGGGTATGATTGGGCCATTTTTTGAAACACATGAAGTTTGTAAAGATACAACAGAGAATCGCCACTCTCTCGGTTAATGTTTTCTTATAAGAGTAGTATTCCAGTTTGCGGGTTGATATGTGTGATCAGTGCTTGAGACTGTGGCCACAGCGAAAGAATCATGTGAGATTCTTGGGTTAGCACGATTCATGACACTATCAACGTCATACCTTTGACCATATGGGTAGACACTTTCTGTACCCTAGGTCAATAGGTGGGGATACAGTGAGGCGAGGGACCGTATCATATGTAAATTGCATACAGAATATATATTTCCTTCTCATTTGGGGGCCTTGGCATGTTGCCAGATGTCAACATTGGTCATTGAAATCGAACGACCATCTGATCGGAGGATAATTTATGTTCGATATTAATTATCACGATTCATTTCATATCCATCTTGAGGGGAACCCAAAAGGTCACACACAACAAAGTCGAAATCAATGGTTAACAGTGCACAGTACAAATATAACAGCATTTTATATTGCTGTATGAATTGTTCATAAATGGTTCAATGTGTTTAATTACTGAACATATCATTTATGAGGTTCTATAGTGGCTTAGGGATTGGTGAATGAAGATAGGAGCACTTTGGAATTGGAATAAAAAAAATATATTATTCACTTGAATAGTAAAAAAAATTTATTTGTTTTGAATTCCAATTCGGCCCAAACTCTTATTAGGGTTTTATAATCTCATTAAACCACTAAATTAAGATCCAATGGCTAAGATTAAATTAGTTTTTATCCCACATCGGATTCTTAATTAATTTTGTTGTCTTTGGAGCACCATATAAACCCAATTCACAAATTTTTACACCAAACATTTTCATATCTTGTGTTTATATACGTGAGCAACTCTAAGGTTTAAGAGTAAGCCACTGACTAGAGGAACCTCGAGTTAAAAGTTTTGAGGTATTTTCCTAGGCTAACACCAAGGGCAAAATACCTGTGCACTCAAGACGTAGTCTTGCCGTTGTGTTTTGGCTTTGGTGTGTGCATCTTTGGAGGCCACACACTTGGCTGGCTCTTTGGAACATGGAAGAGTTTGCTGAGTTTGAGAAAAGCTTGTAGATTGGAGGGTGGACTGGAGGAGTCTTCGTTTCAAGTAAGTCTTTTTTCTTTCTTTATTTTATTAGAGTTCTTATTATAATTAGCATGTTTAGGTTTATGTTCTTTGCATGTTTTATGAGTTTTATGCTTAGAATATATAGTAACATGCCTAGACTTGTAGAATAATCAAAACAAATGGGTCTTGGGCAAAGGGAAAGCAGCATAATAATTTTGATTTTCCGCTGCACACTCGCGGTCGCTTCCCAACACCTTCACCCTTTGTCATTTCGTGACAAAAAGGGGGAGAGTAATATACGGGAGAGTAGTAGTATATGGGAGAGTAGTAGTATATGGGAGAGTAGTATATCCATTTAATATCTCTGTTTTAAGGGGAGTAAGATTAAGGGGGGTAGGATATCTACTATCTATTTATACATGCATGAGTTTTTGTAACGACCGGTAACCTCTTCGACCAATAATCTCGACTACCATTTCATTATGGGATGAATATTCTTAATATAAATTATGTTGAACACATATGCACTCATGAAGTGACCTTGGGGACAATCGATATTCCTCGAAGTTCCGATATAGAATTGTTTGATGATTCACTCCAGGTAGCCCATGATGTTTGGGCCATAACTTTCTCATAAGAACTCTTATTTTAATGAATTTCATATCGCCAGAAAGCTGAGATCGAGACCTACAACTTCCCCATTGAATATTTTTCCCAAATCAAACCAGAAACAGGTAAAAAATGCAAGTCAAAATTCTGGATGAATAGTGTCGCGGACCTATCTAGAATAATCTCAAATTTTCCCCACATTTTTACATTTTTCTACATTTTTCCGAATATCAAATAAGCTCTAGTATATAAGGAGGTTAATATTCAATGTTTCATGAAATTAGAAAATGAAGAAAAGAGAGAGAGAAAAAAACGTGAGGGAGAGGGGAATAAGAAGAAAGGAAGAAGAAAAGAAGAAGAAGAAAGAAGAAGAAGAAGAAGAAGAAGAAGAAGAAGAAGAAGAAGAAGAAGAAGAAGGAAGGAAGCAAGAAAAATGAGCAATGAGTAATGCCCATCCATCAAGCAAGAAGGAAAATGAAAGGAACAAACATGAGGGATGAGGAAGATCCAACAAAAATGAGATAAGGAGACTTGACCCAAATTTACATATGTTGAATTTTGAAGTTTTAATGATTATAGGAAATTGGTGACTTGTTTATGATGATGAATGAGTGACTATGGTAAATAGGAATGGTGATTGTGGGTAATCCCCAATTTGTTAAGTTTAAGTATAATTGAATAAAGTGTATAGAATGATATGAATTATTGTTGAGGTTGATGTTGATGATGTTTTGAATACTTATTGTTGTTAATTGTTTATGTGGAATGTTTGGGGGAGGTGTTGGGCAAATTGAGTATGAGAAAATGAAAAAAAAAAACCTAAATTTGGCCTAGCGTTGCGATGCAGAATGCTTCACGTCGTGACGCGATCTGGGAATTTTCCCAGATACGCATCTGCTTCGTTGCGCATCGCGACGTGCAAGGTTTTTGTGTCGTGATGTGAAATAGAAAAGGTTGGGTATGCTTCTGGACGATGCGTGTCACGATGCGCAATGCCCTGCGTCGAGATGCGTGGTCAAAAAATTGCCCAAATCAGTTCCAAGCCATCTCAGTTTCGCCTGAACACGTTAGAGGCTACCCTATAAGTCTCGTATCAACTCGTATGTACATATTACATCATGATAAGAGTACGATGCCCTCAAAATGATAAGACCTTACTTGAATAAGCAAACTTAACTTGATTTTGATCTATTTATTCTTAGTCCATTTTCTAATCGAAACTATCGATGATAGATCATCGCATGAACCACAAGTTTCACCAGCGAAGTGAACAAAGGCTAGCGGAACTCCAAAACAGTGAGTAGACCTCTTTTCTCAAACTGATTTTATTTAACACTTTTGATATCAGACTTACTTTTGAACATATAGGGCGTTAACCATAATTTTATTACAGGTGTTTTTCAGATAATGATGATTTAGAAAGGAAATGTTTTCCAAAAATATGAGTTTTATGATTTTCGAGGCATGGGGGAAAAACCCACTTCAGTATGCAACTTGATATAGACATGGAATTGACGGATAGCACATGTGCACATGTAGAGGACTGGGGGGACGGTGATACATAGCACCCCCAGATCCTAGTTCATGACTAGGGATGACAGATGGCTCTAGATCCTCATTTCAGAGCTCGAAGGGTAGTATAGATCCGCACCCCCAGTTCTAGTTTAGTGGCTTGGGGGAAGCGATACGTAACGCCCCAAGACCACTAGTTTCAGGGACATGAGTTGCATGCTTTGGGGGATGGCGATACGTAACACCCTAAAGACATGGATTTGCACTCCTTGCTCTAGTTAGGCATATAGGGGGATGATGATATGTAACGCCCCCATACGTCAAGTTTTCGGAGACAGATACGTATTTCAGAAATAACTTTCAGACACAGATTTTCAAAGTTAGTATTCCAGAGAAAGATTTTCTAGAAAGACAAGTTTCCAGAAACAACAGATCTATAAGAAACTTTTAAAAAAGATAAGTTTTATTAAAGAGATTTCAGGCAAGGTTTTCAGAAAAAGAGTTTTATATAAAGTTATTTCTGGAACTTTGGTTTTAGAATCAAATGTTTTTATATCAGTATTTTAGTTTTCGTCCACTCACTTAGATCGTACAACGATATAACCTGCCACTCTCAGTTTTCTTATTTTGTAGGTATTCTCGGAGGACGAGCTCAGGAGGACGGATAGTACAAGTTATGTATTAGTCATTGGTTATAATAGTCATTATTAAAGTAAGTGTTATTGAGTACAGTCATTAATGTTGAGTTTGTATGTTATGTTTTTAAGCTTGGGCTACGGTCTCATACTTAAGATATTTGAATAAAGAAAAGAATATTAGTATTTGTTCATGGTTAGAGAGTCAGAGGCTTATGGGGTTAGCACGGTCTATCCCCTGCCGGTAACATCTCCTGAATCGGGGATGTTACAAAGATGGTATCAGAGCATGGTCTAGGGAGTCAGTGACTGCAGTGGGCAGAGTGCTAGGGTCTTGTATACGTAGTGTGTCTGGGATACCCGTATATAAGGCACTACCTCTCCAGTATCCGATCCTCGAGTACGTCCTCAAAGGTCTATAGGCAGGTTAGTAAGAATTCATGTGCTACTTAAGTATATTTCCTCAGAAATAACTATATTCTTTGAAGATCCTTCCGTCATCATCATGAACCAGAAAATATGGTTTTAAGAAAAGCCACCCAGAGAGTGGGAAGAGAATGTTATAAGAAGTAAGAAGGATGTATAGATGTTTAAGCAGCCATAGACAATGAAAGTAAATAGACAACACGAGATAGGAAAGTCCTAAGGATACCCACCCAAGAAAGTAGAATATAGCAAACCTAAGCAAGAATAAAATATCGAAAAGATTCAAGTAAAATTCCTTTCCTCTAAATAAGATTCCCTTTTTACTCAGAAATTCTTCCAAGCAGACCATATAGTCATTGAGTACCTCATATAGGCAGTGAGTTCTCCGAATAACCAAGAGTAGCCATAGGGAAAAAGAAGCAAGAGATCAGAATCAGTGGTGGAGGTTTCCAACAGACATGAGATGCCAAAAACGATATAGAGATTTTAAATCCTCAAGCCCAAGCCCGTAAGCAAACAAATGAAGGTTGTGAGGAAAGATGATTAATTACCTTATTCCAATAAACCCAACATAGAATGGATCTTAAGTTACCTAGAATTTCATCCCTCAATGATACCAGTCAAAGGAGCAGCCCTGACGTAGCCTATCTCATACCTACTTTGCATAAGTAATGTACTATGTATGACACAAAGTATCAGAATAAGTACGCCGATACCTATTGAGATATAAATTCATGCTCCACATATACCAGCCTAGGTAAAGATACCTGTAAGAAAATTCGATGAAATTTTAACTAAAGCATAAACAGAAAACACTAAAAGATAGACCACTCATTAGAGAAGTAAGGCGGATTTAAGAGATAGAAAAGAAAGAACTTGACCCAAGCCAAGAATGGACAAGTAGTACATGTGAGGGATCTATAGATCAGGTAAAAACCAGTAGGAGTCCTCGTGAACACAAAGGAATAGACTTATAGGATGAGAACAACTCAAACTTAACCAAAAAGTACCGGTACGGACAGAAAAATCAGATGGTAAAATTACAACCATAATTAGAATAAAAAACAGAGATCTAGAAAGTAGCCAGAGGAATGGACCTTCATTAAATTCAGTACCATGACTTAGAGCCAAAAGGTAGGACATGAAAGCAGTAAAAAAGATACATAAAAAACAAGAGAATTCAGTACGTATAGTGACATTGATATAGTATCTTGGAAACAGCAATATAAGCAAAGACCTCGGAGGGATTGATTAAGATTAAGGAATCGTTAGGCATGGAACAGATGATATAGCTTCTGGCAGTATCAATGATAATTCTTTTATTCCAATAACCTTACTTTAGTAAGTATATATAAAAATCTAACCAGAAGTGGGAAGTATGTGTATATCTTTTAATTTAGAATTCAGTAAGGATTTGATTAAGTAAGAAAGGAACCAGGACAGAATAGATAAATTACGAGATAACAAGATAGTTGAACAGTAGAACGAAGAGTATCCAAGAAGTAAAGGTCTGAAAGAGTAAGGAATTAAGTAAGCAACATATGGCAACATAGAAGTAAGATACCTGACTTATACAGAATTTTCCATAGCCTAGACACCCAACTTAGATAGAATTAGCAAAAGTGTAGTATCCAAGCCAAAGGATTTGGTAGCAATGCCATAACAAGTATTAAGATATGAAGTTTTCTAGGAAGTGAGGACTTAGGAGATTCAAGAAACCGAGATAAGGAAGAAGGCCAAATAACAGAGCAAAAAATTTAGAATAGGGATAATAGTGGAAGTATGATAGGAAATTGATAGAGCATAAGCCTTGTGAAGATTCTCTGTAAGAAATAGTATGATCAATAGTCAGGGGTAAACTATGAGTAAAGTTGAAGGAGGTAACTTAGGTGATTTTTATTAGAAGTACCTATGTTTGAGAGGAAATACCTAATATGCAAATAAAAGAGTCTTATGTTCATACATTAGCAGCATTCGTAACTGCAGCACGGATAGCTAGTGAGAACATTGAAACTAGAAAGCTCCAAGACAAGCCCCACCCACCTAACCCTCGTTAAACAACGGCAACAAAGATAGACTTCGATGTTCGCCTCGAGATATTCCCACAAACAATAGAATAAATAGTGGAAAGAGATCGAAATAGAAAATCTTTATACATCAAGAACATAATATAAAAGGAAATAGTTCTAAGTAAGAGATCTAGGAGAAAAGTTGTCTAGATGAAACAATGAAGATAGGAAGTACTAGTTAAGTAGTGACGAGGATGTACGAAAACAATGTTAAAATTACTGGAGACATGTGAAAGGTGATATCCTTCGGATAAGGAGACAGAGATATAGACCATAGAAGTTTCAGGTACAGAATAAAACAAAAGAGTAGACGATAAGGTCAGCAAGCAAAAGGTTTGGAAGTAAAACTGTCAAGGTGCAATGATAGTAGAAGAAAATAATAAGCAAGCAAAAGGTTTGGAAGTAAAACTGTAAAGGTGCAATGATAGTAGAAGAAAATACTAAGTAAGAATTAGCAGAAGTGTAGTATAATACCGAACCGAGAAAATAATTTTACTACAATATGATAAACCATAAAGAGATAGTATCCTAGCATGTAACCGGGTTTGGAGAACGAGTTAGTGTGAATGAACATCAAACAGATTTATAGTAACAATGGAAGCAAAGTACGAAAAGAGTATAAACTTTAGCCAGAACCAAATCGTCAGCGTTGATGTTAATAACAGGGAATACAGTTTAAGTACCAAGGTGCACCCACTTAAGCTTGAATCTTTAGCCAATTGAGGATGACCACTAGGAAACTACCCAGGATCAACATTTTAAGTACAAGCGGCTTCGGCAGACAATATCATTAAGTTAGAAAACCGTAAGCCCATGGATAAGCAGAAATATTGGAAATTTGAGGAAAGAAGCTCATAACCAATTAAAGCTGGGCAATGAGAATACAGAGAGTTAAATAGCTAAGATACGAGAATGAATGTTAAGATCAAGTTAAACAAGTGCAACTAAAGGAATACCCAGTACCAGCATTGTTAATAATGACAAGGATCATTCCTGTAAATTTACCAATTCCGAAAAGGGAAAATGGGAAGCCTAACTGTGGAGACACCAGTATTTCTAGTGAGAGTCAAAGATACCAGCTGAGAAGAACCCGATTGAGTCGAAAAATTGTTGAACATAATATATGAGAGAATTTAAGGAGAGATTAAGTCCAACTTACAAACAATCAAGGAAACTAAGAATATCGGGATTGTTGAGATTGTACAACTCATAACAGGATAAGATATAAGGGATAATTAGAGGAGGAGTATTCTAGAGTACAAGTAAGCAAGAAAGAAAGAATAGTCAGCATGGAGACAGTAATCATACTCGAACTAGGAAATAAACTAAAGGTGCATAAGAGTAAATTAGACAAGTTTATTACCCTGAGTAATGTCCTAAGCATGGGAGCCATTGTTCGACAGTAAGAGTACATAAAAAGGGTTAGTTATGAATTATGAAGCCCTGAGCCAATATATAGTTATATATTTGAAAATTCGAAGAAAGAAACTTATAAATAACGAAGACTTAGTAAAGGGAAAAGAGGAAGATCAAGTAATCAACTAAGACTGGAGCCAAGAAGATAAGTGTAGTAGAATCGTAAGATATTCTCGAAACAAGACAAATCCTCAAGTTAGACCCCAGAAAGGATTCGAGGACGAATCATATTTAAGGGGGGAGATTTTGTAACGACTTGTAACCTCTTCGACCAATAATCTCGACAACCGTTTCATTCTGGGATGACTATTCATAAATAAATTATGTTGAACACATATGCACTCATAAAGTGACCTTGGGGACAATCGATATTCCTCGAAGTTTCGATACATAATTGTATGATGATTCACTCCGGACAGCCTACGGTGTTTGGGCCATAACTTTCTCATACGAACTCTGATTTTAATTAATTTTATATCGCTGGAAAGCTGAGATCGAGACCTACAACTTCCGCGTTGAAAATATTTCCAAAATCAAATCATAAATAGGTAACAAACGCAAGTTAAAATTATGGATGAATAGTACCGCGGACCTATCTAGAATAATCTCATATTTCCCCCACATTTATACACTTTTCTACATTTTTCCAAATATCAAATAAGCCCTACTATATAAGGAGATTACTATTCAATATTTCAAGAAATTAGAAAAGGAAGAAAATAGATAAAGAAAAAAAATGTGAGGGAGGGGGGAAGAAGAAGAAAGGAAGAAGAAGAAAGAAAAAGGAGCAATGAGTAATGCTCATCCATCTAGCAATAAGGAAAATGAAATGAACAAACATGAGGGATAAGGAAGATCCAACAAAAATGAGGTAAGGAGACTTGACCCAAATTTACATATGTTGAATTTTGAAGTTTTAATGATTATAGGAAATTGGTGACTTGTTTATGACGATGAATGAGTGATTATGGTGTCTGGGAATGGTGATTATAAGGAATCCCCCATTTGTTAAGTTTTGGGTATAATTGAATAAAGTGTATAGACTGATATGAATTATTGTTGAGGTTGATGTTGATGATGTTTTGGATACTTATTGTTGTTAATTGCTTATGTGGAATGTTTGGGGGAAGTGTTGGGCAAATTGAGTATGAGAAAATGAAGAAAATACCTAAATTTTAGCCTAGCATCACGACGCGATCTGGGAATTTTCCCAGATACGTATCCGGTTCGTTGCGCGTCGTGACGCGTAAGGTTTTTACGTCACGACGCGTAATAGAAAATTTTAGGTATGCTTCTGAACGATGCGTGTCGCGACGCGTAATGCCCCGTGTCGCAATGCGTGGTCAAATAATTGCCCAAATTAGTTCCAAGCCATCTCAGTTTCACTCGAACACATTAGAGGCTGCCATATAAGTCTCGTATCAACTCGTATGTACATATTACATCATGATAAGAGTACGATGCCCTCAAAATGATAAGCCCTTACTTGAATAAGCAAACTTAACTTGATTTTGATCTATTTATTCTTAGTCCATTTTCTAATCGAAACTATCGATGATAAATCATCGCAGGAACCACAAGTTTCACTTGCGAAGTAAACAAAGGCTAGCGGAACTCCAAAAATAATGAGTGGACCTCTTTTCTCAAATTGATTTTATTTAACAGTTTTGATATCAGACTTACTTTTGAGCATATAGGGCGGTAGCCAAAATTTTATTACAGCTATTTTTCAGATAATGATGATTTAGAAAAGAAATATTTTCCAAAAACATGAGTTTTATGATTTTCGAGGCATGGGGGAAAACCAACCTCAGTAAGCAACTTGATACATACATGGAATTGACGGATAGCAAATGTGCACATGTAGAGGACTGGGGGGACGACGATACGTAACGCCCTCAGATCCTGTTCAGGACTAGTGATGACAGATGCCCATAGATCCTAGTTTCAGAGCTCGGAGGATAGCATAGATCCGCACCCCCAGTTCTAGTTCAGTGGCTTGGGGGACGACAATACGTAACGCCCCAAGACCACTAGTTTCAGGGACATGAGTGACATACTTTGGGGGACGGCGATACGTAACGCCCCAAAGATATGGATTTACACTCCTGGCTCTAGTTAGGCGTATAGGGCGACGGCGATACGTAACGCCCCCATATGTCAGGTTTTCATAGACATATACATATTTCAGAAACAGTTTTCAGACACAGGTTTTCAAAGTTAGTATTCCAGAGAAAGATTTTCTATAAAGACAAATTTCTAGAAACAACATATTTATAAGAAACTTTTAAAAAAGATAAATTTTATTAAAGATATTTCAGACAAGGTTTTCGGAAAAAAAAAAGTTTTTATATAAAGTTATTTCTGGAACTTTGGTTTTAGAATCAAATATTTTTATATCAGTATTTCAGTTTTCGTCCACTCACTTAGATCGTACAACGATCTAACCCCTCATTCTCAGTTTCCTTATTTTGTAGGTATTCTCGGAAGACGAGCTCGGGAGGACGGATACTGATACAGTCACTAGAGTATGGAGTCCACCAGATCAAGTCAGTGAGAGTGTGAGTCCAGTCAGAGTCATGTAAAAGTTATGTATTAGTCATTGGTTGTAATAGTCATTATTAAAGTAAGTGTTATTGAGTACAGTCATTAATGTTGAGTTTGTATGTTATGTTTTTAAGCTTGGGCTATGGTCCCATACTTAAGATATTTAAATAAAGAAAAGAATATTAGTATTTGTTCATGGTTAGAGAGTCAGGGGCTTATGGGGTTATCACGGTCTATCCCATGCCGATAACATCTCCTGAAACGGGGATGTTACAGTTTTATCATTGTTTTATCTGTTCTTTATAATCCATGTGCTTTTCACGGTATGTTGCTGTTTGTGGATGTTTCAGGTAAGCATATTTGGTAGCTGTGGTGGCATTGATTTCAAGACTACTTGGTTAGGTATTAGATCGATTCTTATTGTAATAAGTCACTATCGTGATGGTTGGCAGCTTGCTATTTTCTTTTTGGGTCTTTTATCATAATCTTTGTATTAGGTAGTGTTTTGTCACGGAATGCCAAAGGGGAAGATTGTTAGTTCCATTTTTATTGGCAACTTCTGTGACAAAACAAGTTCAATTTGAGTTGTAACAAGTCTTGAAGATCTTGGAGCAATTGGACTGGTTTTTGACAAAGCTGGAGCATTTTCGTTAGGGTTGTGTTCGTTGCAGCGTTCGAACTTGTGTCATGTTCTCCATTGGCTTCGAACAAAGTATTCCAGAGAGCAAACGTTCATGGTACATTCGAGGAAGCATTCGAACGAAACATTCGAGAGAGCCAGCATTTGTGGCGCGTTCGAGTAGCGTTCGAACGAGTCTTTCCAGTGGGCACACGTTCGTGGTGCGTTCGAGTAATCGTTCGAACGCGATTACAATCTGAACGCGTTTTTGGCCTTTTCACTTTGAAAAACCCTAAATATTTACCCTACCTATTAATAAAAAAATGTAGCCACCATCCCCAGGTGTTGAAACATAAATCCTTTGAGCCCAAATCCTTCAAAGCTTTCAATCTTCTTTGATTCCACCATTGAAGTCTTCTTTCATCTTCTTGTCTTTTTTGTTAATGGTGAGAATCTCTCTTTAATAAACCTTCAACATAACCTAACCCAAAATTCATAATCCTTAAGAGTTCTCAAGGAGGAAGATTGGTAGTCGGATTTTCGGCGATTAGAAGTGAAGAGACAATCTGCTCAGAGACTTCAGAGGTTCTAAAGAAAACTGTGGGTTACGGGCTTGAGGAGTTCCTTGAGTTATTGCAGTCTAGAGGTACTTGAGTCGATGGAGTTGCCTCCATAGGTCTTGAACACCGCTGTAAGTTTTTCTCTAAATAGTGGATCGGGCTGGTAGCCGAGATACCTAGGGTGATTTTTTACTCGCACGAGTTTTCCACTTCGTCACCAAAATTATTGTGTTGATTTTGTGTGATTTATTTATTTTTCATAATTTATTTTATTTTTTTTTTATTGTGGTTACTTGTTGAGAATCCATAGGCACATTAATTAGGACTTGTCTTGATTAATTGTGATTAATTCCGCATAGGGTCAGAACCTAGGGTTATCACAAACTTTCAGGCTTTAACTAGTTGAAGAAATCACATACTTATAAGTACATGCCTACGATCTCTCTCAAATAATGTGGGTTACTACAGTTTATATATCAGCATTCTATATAAGTTTCTTCTCTTATATATCTCGTTCTCTATTCACCGTTACTATGCAAGTTATTAATCAGAAAAGTCGTCATTCTGAAAATATTTACATGACCAACAACCACCTAAGTATAGGCACCCGCTATACGTAGGGTTTAGGAAGGACCTCATATACATATATATATATAATTTTTATATATGCAGTTTTATCTTGTTTTTGATGTATATGATTTTAATGTACATAATTTTATCTCTATATTTCACATAAAAATTATTTTTAAAATTCGAACTCGTGATCAAACATATAATAAATTAACGCTTCACCTTAAATAAATTTTTTTAGTAACTAAAGATGTGCAACTCCTCTTAGATGAAGTCGATGTGCAATGATTGATAAACTAATCAAAACTCATACCAGTGTTATTATCCCTTTCCCTTCAATAATAAGCGTGAAGAATACATGCTAGGGTTAAAGATATACGAGTCCATGCAACGAAACATTAATTCCGGCGAGTAATATCTTGACATAATTACATGGTCAATTGAATGACTGCCATAGCTAATAACTGAATGTATTATTGAGGATTTTTTTTTTAAGTCGTTGGAAATTTCACCGCCAAACCACTCCTTTTGGGTTTGAGCAGAGCAAGTAAAACTCCCGGCTGTCCCAAACTCTTACAAGAAACACATTCCCTAGATTTGAACTGAGGACTTGAAAGTCGGACCCTAAACCCTATACAATCAAACCACGCCTCTTGGGACATATTATTTAGGACATGCAAATAACCTTTTTATTTTGAAAAAATATTGTACAACGTCGCAATTGTTGTCAGTGAAATTAATTTTTGGCTCACTATATAGTGAAATTGTTCAAACTAAATTCCAGTTTAAAAATATATATATATAGACAATTTAAATTAAATGTCAATAAATCCTATGTGTCAAGATACCCCTACTCCATATAGTAGATTTTGGGTGTTGGTTTGGTGCTCTGAACGGCAATCTATATCGTATTTATAACAAACTTATGAATACGAGCAATCACTTTTTCCATAATATTATCTATTTCATTATATCATATATAGTATTTTATATACTTATTCGATCTAATATATATTAAATTGAAACTAACTGAGGTTTAATGATATATATATATTAGTGAATACCATAGTGTTGGACAAAATGACCCATAGCGTCACTATTTGTACAGATCATGGTGTTGTTGTACAAATTAACTATGTGACAAGGAAATTGCACTCTCATCGTTTGTGATTAGATCACCATAGATATATAAATGAAGAGAGGTCCATGTGATTAGTTCCTGGATTGAGAATGATATGAGACAGTATCAGTCCCCGAAGGATTAATCATTAAATATCCCTAGCTGGAGTATTATCGAGACTGGACATCAATAATGCGGAATAGGCTAGTATTACACTTGTGCGCGTTGTGAGGGCACAACGGCATAGTTCTCATATATATAAGTATTGGATACTTATGCAAGTGCGATAGGAGGTTGTGTTTCACCGATGGTACGGGAAACAGCTTCGCTCTGGATAGACCCCTCGGAATCCCATTGGTATTATGACTATGTGTCTATGGGAGGCCGAAATCAAGGTAGGTGTGTATAGTCTTAACCTGAGACTTACATCGCTAATACTTACGATAATCGATAGACTTTGGTCTTGGTGGTACAGGGCTTTAACCGGTTCTGCGTACACCACTTCTGGGTTTATCAGAGAGTCGTAGTGTATTGGGTGTGATGTCAAGACGGAAGTATCACTTCAGTCACAGTGGAGATGATGTCACGCAGGATACGGTACTAGTGCTCTTGAGTGTTGCGCAACCAATCGAGATATTGTGACCAGGTCATGAATATCTGATTATAGAGACTATGTTACCAGATATCCGATATGTGCTTCGGACGGGGTAGACACTTATCCAGCCCCAGCCCTAGCACGTGACTATCCGATACTGGGCCGATACACACAATACAATGGTATACTACGCTTGATACAGATATTAATATTCTTATAAGAATATGTCCGGAGAATTGGGAAGACTTGGTGCTTTGCTAGGAGTCGACCTTGTCTCGTAAATCGGTAGAACGTAGTACTTGGTACGTACGTGATTCGGATACTCCGACGACCGTATTTACTGCCAACATATCCGGAAATCTCATTGGTCGCTTCCCAAAGATTCACCGATGACGTATGACTCGCACTTTTAATTAATCTGGGATTAATTAGATGAGAGAGAAAATTAATCTGGGATTAATTGCGGAGATATTTTATCTGGATAAAATATCATTTAAAGAGAGAGAACGATTAATTTGGAATTAATCGATTAATTAATATATTTGATATATTAAAGGAAATTGGATTTCGACGCGGAATTAAAATTAGATTTTAATTCGGGCGAGCGGATTAATTTAGAATTAATCCGTTAGCGACGTGAATAGTGATTTCGCTAGGCGTAATCATTTAATTGCGACGCGACGGAAAATTCGTTAATTTGGAATTAGCGAACCCGAGCCCGAGATTATTTGCGAGCGCATTCGTATTTCGAATTCGAGTGCGGCACGTCAAATCAAGCGTCAAATCATTAGTCGCATCAAGCGTCAAATCACTTGTCACTTTGAGTGATGTGACTTGACAAGATTGACTTGATGTGATTGAGTGATGTGGTTGTTGAGGGAATTAATGGTTTTATTTGTTTGACTTTTAAACCATTAAAGTAAAATGGATTTAATGATTTTTAAAATCATTTTTGTGTAATATATACACAATTCCTTTTTACCAAAAACGTGATAACCTTTTCCCTCCACTCTCTCTTCTTCTTCTTCCTCTCCTCACGCCATTTTCTGGTTTCAAAGAGGCAGTGAACTGCCGAACAAAATGAAAAGAAAATGGAGGGAAGCAAGTGTGTTTTGTGGCAAAACAAGAGTGCTAGCACACTCCGGGATCAATGCGAAGGTGATAGGGAAGTATACCCATGAGTCGGGAACCATTTCGGAAAGCTTGGAGCTTGATTTTGGTGACCAAAAATAGAAAATGGAGGGCAGTGGGCTGCTACTGCGTGAGCAGTTCATGAAGGGCAGTGAGCTCGTTTTGTTGCCCAAATCGTCTCTCAACCGCTCGATGTAAGTATTCCGCAACTTCGTCGTTGTATTCACTTGTGATTCATGCTTGTATTTTGATCTTGGGACCTATAGAAACTCCAACACATAGAATATGCAATAGTTACACAGTTACAACGAGGTTTATAATTGACATTGAGAGGTGCCACTACTTGTGGTATTTTCTCAAATTAAATTCCTGGTCAAAATTTACTAACACGGGTCAGTTAGTAAAATTCGTTGAGACCAGTACATGTCGCATATCGAGAATTGGTCTGATTGTTCATCTCAATGAACCATTAGTATTGGGAGACTCGTATAGACATGTAGGTGTGTTATTTGATGATCACTGAACGACTAACTGGAATAATTCCTATAGATGGCACACCAACATAAATATGAATCTTCCCGAGTTAGTAGCATATCTAGTCCTTTGACATGAGATATCACCGTGTATTTATGAGTGATCATTCACCTTAATCACATCACCAGTTAATCTAGATAAGACTTCTGCCTATTTGTTGAGTGCGGAACAATGCTAATGATATCATGTGATGTATCCAGAGAGGATTCATCAATTCTGTGTACGAGATTTAGGTATTCATTTCGTGAACTTTTTAAATCTTTGGCCGGGGTATACTGCGGAAACTAGTTCCGAGTATTTATCTAATGAATCATGAATATTCATAACACAAATGTGAATTGTACACTACAGAGATTTGATGGTCTCATCTATGTCTATGGTACAGTTTGGATGCCTATGATGGAGGGACCATGAAATATGCTTAGAACTCGACTTGCAAGGTTCAGCGTGGTCGTCATAATTTTTGAGTGGATAAATTATGGACATAGAATGTGTTCCGTGATAGATATACCTTAACTAGAGACTCCCACTAATACAGTATACTCATAGAGCATTAAGATAATTATTTAGGAATAATATGAATTATTCGTAACTTTACATATGGCGGGATATTTTTATGTCTAATGTGTATATATATAAGATACATGATTTGATTAATTACACATTAAGTGTAATTGAATTTTGATAATTTTCAAACAAATAAATAATTAATTATTATTTAATAATTATTTATTATGGAATATTCCTGAAATATTCCAAGCTTATATGATAAGTTTTATTTTTGTCAAAATAATAGTCAAACATTTTTGTTTTATTATTGGTCAAAATGATAAAACTACTCCTCTCTGTTTAAATGTTGAAATTTGGCCATGGCTAGATTCAAAATTAGGGATTATAATTTAGTTATGTCAAGCATCGAATTGGAATCATGGATGGGTTGCTTAAGAGCTTAAATAAAGGCTTAAAATGAAATTAAGGTAATTTCTATTATCTTTTGTGTTGTAAATTATTTATAAATTGTTCCTAGTTAGTTACATGAGATGTAGTTTTGATTCATGCTTGTTTGATGTGTATGGAATGATAGAAACCAAATTGATAAGCCTAAATTAGCATTTGTACTTAATTAGTTTAATTAGTGTAATTAGGCCTGATTATTATGTAGGACAAAAAATTACCATTCTAGAGTTGTTTGAGCTATTCCTTGGTGATGTATAATTATTATTGAGTTGTTTTATGGTAGTTGACTCTCAATTGGTAATTAGGGGTTTTAGATTTACATTATTTTGAATTAATTAGTTAATTAATTTGATTAATTGTGTAATTAATTTAGTTGAGGTTTGATTTGTGAAATTGAGGTATTTTTTTTGAAATCTGATGTGTAATAATGCGTATAAAAAATTCCTGGAATTCTTGGAATCGTTCCAAAAGTGTTTTGTGAATTTTCTGAAAAAACCGCAATAGGGGCAAAGTTATAATTTATTGAAATTATGACTTTGTGACCACACCTACAGTATTGAAATATCTATAGCAGTGCGTATAATTTATAGGAAAATTTTTCAGAATTTTTGAAATCGTTCTGGAAATATTTTTGGAATTTTTCGTACAAGGGATAAAATAGTAATTATTTGAAATTACCATAATCAACATGTAACACCCCGGATTATTTTTACCCATATTTTATTTTATTATTTTTGGTGGATAGAATTTTGAGAATTAAATTATAAATTTGGGGAAGTTGGAATTTAAAAGTGGTTAAGGACAAGTGTAGGGTGGCAAACGAATTGTGCCATATTATTATATATTTATTATTTTACACTGTTAGCATTTACAAAAAGGAAAGAAAGAAAATAAATGAAGGAAAGTAAAGAGATAAGATAAGAAGAGAGTAAAAAAGATATACAAGACAGCAGGAGAGAGAGAGAGACGTGAGACGTGAGAGAGAGAAGAAAGAGAAAAAGAAGAAAAAGAGAGAAATTTTAGTTTTCGTTCCGATCCGATCAATCCGTAGCTCAAATCCGACCGAGCCCTTAAGGAAAAGTGTAGATCTCGTCGAGATGATCATTTTGGTGGTGGTTTCATCTTGGGAAACTTCCAATTTTTGTAGAGATCTCGGTAAGGAACTTTTTATGGTTTTTCTCGATTTCCCGTTAATCCGGAACTCTGATCGACGAACCGTCAGCGCCGTTAGAACCGAAATGGGGAGAGAAATTCACGGCCACCAGAAAATCTGGTTTTTGGCCGGAGCGTGGTGCTCACGCGCCACTCAAGTGGCGGCGCGTGAAGCCCACGCGCGGACAGTGGCGGTGGCGCGTGGAACCCACGCGCCAGACAGAATTTCGCCGCCGATGTTTCGAGTCTCCTCCGCGAATTTCAGACCATTCCGAGTAGTTTTGGACCTCCGAATCTTGATTTTCGTTAAGTTTGCGAGAACGACCGAATCACGTTTCTTGCATTTCTTTCATCTATTCTAGTTAGGATTATGTTCCTTATAGTAATTCTTTTATCTCTATAGGTGATCGTGATACCGTAAGCAGGGATGGTCCTGCTGCATAGTTCCTTTCTCAGTAGTCAGCTCACCAGGTGCGTGGATAAACCTGTAACATTGATGTTTTCAAAAGTATATAGTATGTATGTTTTCTTAAATGAATTTTAAGGTAATGCATTAAATGAGTTTGTTTTCAGAAAGTTTATATATTTTGCTATAAGGTATGGATCGAATATTGATTATGTTGAAATCATGTGTTTGTGATATATGAGAAACTTGCATGATTTGAGAAATATGAGCATGGATTTTGGAAATGATTTTTATGTTAGGATGCACCCCGTGTACTTATATGTGCCAGATTATTGCCGTGAGATAAGGTCTCACATTGCCAGTTTGCTCCGGATGCCAGTTTTGCCGTGGGGAAGCCCCATGTTGCCAGCTTTGCCGTATTTGTCATGAGGTAGTGCATATAGATGAAAAACAGAGTATTTTTGAACAGTATGAGTTTTATGAGAAATGAGTTTATGAGAAATGAGTTTATGAGAAATGAGATTTATGATTTGAGTTTTATGAGAAATGAGTTTATGAGAAATGAGATTTACGATTTCAAGTAAATGTTTGAGATATCGATTTACAGCTTATGTATTTATCTATATTATGAAAGACTTGTTCAATCCACTTTGTTACTTGATTATCCACGGCACTGAGCTGTGATCCATTGCACTAAGCGTGAGCTTACCCCCCATTCCTTAACATTTCAGGTTTAGCAGATTAGTAGATCGTTCTTTCATCTGCTGTTTCGTCATCATTCCAGCCAGTAGAGAAAAGGTTGTGCCAACAGTAGAGTGTCTTGTTATGTATTTTCTTGGAAGAATTTGTTGTCTAATGTTAGGCATTGAG
Organism: Zanthoxylum bungeanum; assembly: GCA_019454045.1. Taxonomy (NCBI): domain Eukaryota; kingdom Viridiplantae; phylum Streptophyta; class Magnoliopsida; order Sapindales; family Rutaceae; genus Zanthoxylum; species Zanthoxylum bungeanum. The sequence continues at coordinate 270,434 of SKCR01050743.1, forward strand.
CCTTTATTTGTTATTGAGGTTATTGTGTTTCCTTTATGGATATTATGTTGAGTTGGATCATGGAGATCCTAGTTTTATGATGATGTTTTATTTTCAGTTTAGATTTTTCCTTGTATTTGGAGGATTAGTCCATATTACAGGGGAAACTCTGCCAGTTTCTAGTCTCCGTCTCACCCCTACTCTACCTAAGGGGACGGGTGTGACAATTTAATGGTATCAGAGCCCAGGGTTCATAGATTCTGTAGACACTTCCTTTTCTTTAGTAGTTATTCTATGTCTTTTAGCGGTTGACATCTTTCATGTGTTTTTAGATGCCTCCGCGTCTCAGAGTTTATGGTTCAGGTCGAGTTCGTACTTGTAAGATAGCAATGTTGGCAAACCTTCTAGGGCACCTCCAGTTGATGAGGAAGTTAATTCTTATGACGGGGAAACCTTTTGAAGGGAACCCTAATTCTGTTATAGGAGATTCGCTAGCCTCGATTTTCGGAGATAGTACTCCAGTTCATCATCTTCCTAGTAGTAATGTTCCTCCTGGTACTTGTATTTATCCGTATTTCTACCCTCCAGCATGGGGTCATGGTCCAACTCAGTAGCTCATATAGTTAATGAAGATAATATTGCTAAAGGAATAAAATAATGAGGAGCTGTTGAGTTTGATGGGAAGAAGGATCCCATTGTAGCTGGGAATTTCTTGGATAGAGTTGAGAATGCTTTTGAGCTGATTAGATGTAAAGCAGATATTTGAGGGACCTGCAAATCCTCTTTTCAATAATGGGAAACTTAAGATATTGGATTTTGCGTAAATTGCTAAAAGCTCTTTACAGCTGTTGTCTATGCAGTACCCTAGGTGGAGCCTTTTCTTTATGTGATGAGATAGTTGGTTTGTAAGTTGGGGCACAGGTTTAAAAAAAAAAGGCAGTGATTGGAAGGAATGCGACTACTACTTTTAGATTAAGTTGAGAAAAGATTTGACTTATGCCGAAGAACCAGTGGAAATTCTTACTTGAGAGTTAAAGACAATTGAGAAGCAAGACGATTCTTTTGGTAAGAAGCCCTTTGGGGTAAACACTTGAAAGCAGAAGTATTATGGGAACGTGAGGAAAACATGAGGAATAGATATCCTCATTTGTTTCCACCCTTTGGTATGTGAATTTCGAGGACGAAATTCTTTTAAGGGGGAGAGAGTTGTAACACCCCGGATTATTTTTACCCATATTTTATTTTATTATTTTTGGTGGATAGAATTTTGAGAATTAAATTATTAAATTTGAGGAAGTTGGAATTTAAAAGTGGTTAAGGACAAGTGTAGGGTGGCAAACGAATTGTGCCATATTATTATATATTTATTATTTTACACTGTTAGCATTTACAAAAGGAAAGAAAGAAAATAAATGAAGGAAAGTAAAGAGATAAGATAAGAAGAGAGTAAAAGAAAGATATACAAGACAGCAGGAGAGAGAGAGAGACGTGAGACGTGAGAGAGAGAAGAAAGAGAAAAAGAAGAAAAGAGAGAAATTTTAGTTTTCGTTCCGATCCGATCAATCCGTAGCTCAAATCCGACCGAGCCCTTAAGGAAAAGTGTAGATCTCGTCGAGATAATCATTTTGGTGGTGGTTTCATCTTGGGAAACTTCCAATTTTTGTAGAGATCTCGGTAAGGAACTTTTTATGGTTTTTCTCGATTTCCCGTTAATCCGGAACTCTGATCGACGAACCGTCAGCCCCATTAGAACCGAAATGGGGAGAGAAATTCACGGCCACCAGAAAATCTGGTGTTTGGCCGGAGCGTGGTGCTCACGCGCCACTCAAGATGCGGCGCGTGAAGCCCACGCGCGGACAGTGGCGGTGGCGCGTGGAACCCACGCGCCAGACAGAATTTCGCCGCCGATGTTTCGAGTCTCCTCCGCGAATTTCAGACCATTCCGAGTAGTTTTGGACCTCCGAATCTTGATTTTCGTTAAGTTTGCGAGAACGACCGAGTCACGTTTCTTGCATTTCATTCATCTATTCTAGTTAGGATTATGTTCCTTATAGTAATTCTTTTATCTCTATAGGTGATCGTGATACCGTAAGCAGGGATGGTCCTGCTGCATAGTTCCTTTCTCAGTAGTCCGCTCACCAGGTGCGTGGATAAACCTGTAGCATTGATGTTTTCAAAAGTATATAGTATGTATGTTTTCTTAAATGAATTTTAAGGTAATGCATTAAATGAGTTTGTTTTCAGAAAGTTTATATATTTTGCTATAAGGTATGGATCGAATATTGATTATGTTGAAATCATGTGTTTGTGATATATGAGAAACTTGCATGATTTGAGAAATATGAGCATGGATTTTGGAAATGATTTTTATGTTAGGATGCACCCCGTGTACTTATATGTGCCAGATTATTGCCGTGAGATAAGGTCTCACGTTGCCAGTTTGCTCCGGATGCCAGTTTTGCCGTGGGGAAGCCCCATGTTGCCAGCTTTGCCGTATTTGTCATGAGGTAGTGCATATAGATGAAAAACAGAGTATTTTTGAACAGTATGAGTTTTATGAGAAATGAGATTTATGATATGAGTTTTATGAGAAATGAGATTTATGATTTGAGTTTTATGAGAAATGAGTTTATGAGAAATGAGATTTACGATTTCAAGTAAATGTTTGAGATATCGATTTACAGCTTATGTATTTATCTATATTATGAAAGACTTGTTCGATCCACTTTGTTACTTGATTATCCACGGCACTGAGCTGTGATCCATTGCACTAAGCGTGAGCTTACCCCCCATTCCTTAACATTTCAGGTTTAGCAGATTAGTAGATCGTTCTTTCATCTGCTGTTTCGTCATCATTCCAGCCAGTAGAGAAAAGGTTGTGCCAACAGTAGAGTGTCTTGTTATGTATTTTCTTGGAAGAATTTGTTGTCTAATGTTAGGCATTGAGCCTTTATTTGTTATTGAGGTTATTGTGTTTCCTTTATGGATATTATGTTGAGTTGGATCATGGAGATCCTAGTTTTATGATGATGTTTTATTTTCAGTTTAGATTTTTCCTTGTATTTGGAGGATTAGTCCATATTACAGGGGAAACTCTGCCAGTTTCTAGTCTCCGTCTCACCCCTACTCTACCTAAGGGGACGGGTGTGACAATTTAATGGTATCAGAGCCCAGGGTTCATAGATTCTGTAGACACTTCCTTTTCTTTAGTAGTTATTCTATGTCTTTTAGCGGTTGACATCTTTCATGTGTTTTTAGATGCCTCCGCGTCTCAGAGTTTATGGTTCAGGTCGAGTTCGTACTTGTAAGATAGCAATGTTGGCAAACCTTCTAGGGCACCTCCAGTTGATGAGGAAGTTAATTCTTATGAGGGGAAACCTTTTGAAGGGAACCCTAATTCTGTTATAGGAGATTCGCTAGCCTCGATTTTCGGAGATAGTACTCCAGTTCATCATCTTCCTAGTAGTAATGTTCCTCCTGGTACTTGTATTTATCCGTATTTCTACCCTCCAGCATGGGGTCATGGTCCAACTCAGGTAGCTCATATAGTTAATGAAGATAATATTGCTAAAGGAATAAAATAATGAGGAGCTGTTGAGTTTGATGGGAAGAAGGATCCCATTGTAGCTGGGAATTTCTTGGATAGAGTTGAGAATGCTTTTGAGCTGATTAGATGTAAAGCAGATATTTGAGGGACCTGCAAATCCTCTTTTCAATAATGGGAAACTTAAGATATTGGATTTTGCGTAAATTGCTAAAAGCTCTTTACAGCTGTTGTCTATGCAGTACCTAGGTGGAGCCTTTTCTTTATGTGATGAGATAGTTGGTTTGTAAGTTGGGGCACAGGTTTAAAAAAAAAAGGCAGTGATTGGAAGGAATGCGACTACTACTTTTAGATTAAGTTGAGAAAAGATTTGACTTATGCCGAAGAACCAGTGGAAATCTTACTTGAGAGTTAAAGACAATTGAGAAGCAAGACGATTCTTTTGGTAAGAAGCCCTTTGGGGTAAACACTTGAAAGCATAAGTATTATGGGAACGTGAGGAAAACATGAGGAATAGATATCCTCATTTGTTTCCACCCTTTGGTATGTGAATTTCGAGGACGAAATTCTTTTAAGGGGGAGAGAGTTGTAACACCCCGGATTATTTTTACCCATATTTTATTTTATTATTTTTGGTGGATAGAATTTTGAGAATTAAATTATTAAATTTGAGGAAGTTGGAATTTAAAAGTGGTTAAGGACAAGTGTAGGGTGGCAAACGAATTGTGCCATATATTATTATTATATATTTATTATTTTACACTGTTAGCATTTACAAAAAGGAAAGAAAGAAAATAAATGAAGGAAAGTAAAGAGATAAGATAAGAAGAGAGTAAAAGAAAGATATACAAGACAGCAGGAGAGAGAGAGAGACGTGAGACGTGAGAGAGAGAAGAAAGAGAAAAAGAAGAAAAAGAGAGAAATTTTAGTTTTCGTTCCGATCCGATCAATCCGTAGCTCAAATCCGACCGATCCCTTAAGGAAAAGTGTAGATCTCGTCGAGATGATCATTTTGGTGGTGGTTTCATCTTGGGAAACTTCCAATTTTTGTAGAGATCTCGGTAAGGAACTTTTTATGGTTTTTCTCGATTTCCCGTTAATCCGGAACTCTGATCGACGAACCGTCAGCGCCATTAGAACCGAAATGGGGAGAGAAATTCACGGCCACCAGAAAATCTGGTTTTTGGCCGGAGCGTGGTGCTCACGCGCCACTCAAGTGGCGGCGCGTGAAGCCCACGCGCGGACAGTGGCGGTGGCGCGAATTTCATACCATTCCGAGTAGTTTTGGACCTCCGAATCTTGATTTTCGTTAAGTTTGCGAGAACGACCGAATCACGTTTCTTGCATTTCTTTCATCTATTCTTGTTAGGATTATGTTCCTTATAGTAATTCTTTTATCTCTATAGGTGATCGTGATACCGTAAGCAGGGATGGTCCTGCTGCATAGTTCCTTTCTCAGTAGTCAGCTCACCAGGTGCGTGGATAAACCTGTAACATTGATGTTTTCAAAAGTATATAGTATGTATGTTTTCTTAAATGAATTTTAAGGTAATGCATTAAATGAGTTTGTTTTCAAGAAAGTTTATATTTTTGCTATAAGGTATGGATCGAATATTGATTATGTTGAAATCATGTGTTTGTGATATATGAGAAACTTGCATGATTTGAGAAATATGAGCATGGATTTTGGAAATGATTTTTTATGTTAGGATGCACCCCGTGTACTTATATGTGCCAGATTATTGCCGTGAGATAAGGTCTCATGTTGCCAGTTTGCTCCGGATGCCAGTTTTGCCGTGGGGAAGCCCCATGTTGCCAGCTTTGCCGTATTTGTCATGAGGTAGTGCATATAGATGAAAAACAGAGTATTTTTGAACAGTATGAGTTTTATGAGAAATGAGATTTATGATATGAGTTTTATGAGAAATGAGATTTATGATTTGAGTTTTATGAGAAATGAGTTTATGAGAAATGAGATTTACGATTTCAAGTAAATGTTTGAGATATCGATTTACAGCTTATGTATTTATCTATATTATGAAAGACTTGTTCGATCCACTTTGTTACTTGATTATCCACGGCACTGAGCTGTGATCCATTGCACTAAGCGTGAGCTTACCCCCCATTCCTTAACATTTCAGGTTTAGCAGATTAGTAGATCGTTCTTTCATCTGCTGTTTCGTCATCATTCCAGCCAGTAGAGAAAAGGTTGTGCCAACAGTAGAGTGTCTTGTTATGTATTTTCTTGGAAGAATTTGTTGTCTAATGTTAGGCATTGAGCCTTTATTTGTTATTGAGGTTATTGTGTTTCCTTTATGGATATTATGTTGAGTTGGATCATGGAGATCCTAGTTTTATGATGATGTTTTATTTTCAGTTTAGATTTTTCCTTGTATTTGGAGGATTAGTCCATATTACAGGGGAAACTCTGCCAGTTTCTAGTCTCCGTCTCACCCCTACTCTACCTAAGGGGACGGGTGTGACAATTTAATGGTATCAGAGCCCAGGGTTCATAGATTCTGTAGACACTTCCTTTTCTTTAGTAGTTATTCTATGTCTTTTAGCGGTTGACATCTTTCATGTGTTTTTAGATGCCTCCGCGTCTCAGAGTTTATGGTTCAGGTCGAGTTCGTACTTGTAAGATAGCAATGTTGGCAAACCTTCTAAGGCACCTCCAGTTGATGAGGAAGTTATTCTTATGACGGGGAAACCTTTTGAAGGGAACCCTAATTCTGTTATAGGAGATTCGCTAGCCTCGATTTTCGGAGATAGTACTCCAGTTCATCATCTTCCTAGTAGTAATGTTCCTCCTGGTACTTGTATTTATCCGTATTTCTACCTCCAGCATGGGGTCATGGTCCAACTCAGGTAGCTCATATAGTTAATGAAGATAATATTGCTAAAGGAATAAAATAATGAGGAGCTGTTGAGTTTGATGGGAAGAAGGATCCCATTGTAGCTGGGAATTTCTTGGATAGAGTTGAGAATGCTTTTGAGCTGATTAGATGTAAAGCAGATATTTGAGGGACCTGCAAATCCTCTTTTCAATAATGGGAAACTTAAGATATTGGATTTTGCGTAAATTGCTAAAAGCTCTTTACAGCTGTTGTCTATGCAGTACCCTAGGTGGAGCCTTTTCTTTATGTGATGAGATAGTTGGTTTGTAAGTTGGGGCACAGGTTTAAAAAAAAAAGGCAGTGATTGGAAGGAATGCGACTACTACTTTTAGATTAAGTTGAGAAAAGATTTGACTTATGCCGAAGAACCAGTGGAATTCTTACTTGAGAGTTAAAGACAATTGAGAAGCAAGACGATTCTTTTGGTAAGAAGCCCTTTGGGGTAAACACTTGAAAGCATAAGTATTATGGGAACGTGAGGAAAACATGAGGAATAGATATCCTCATTTGTTTCCACCCTTTGGTATGTGAATTTCGAGGACGAAATTCTTTTAAGGGGGAGAGAGTTGTAACACCCCGGATTATTTTTACCCATATTTTATTTTATTATTTTTGGTGGATAGAATTTTGAGAATTAAATTATTAAATTTGAGGAAGTTGGAATTTAAAAGTGGTTAAGGACAAGTGTAGGGTGGCAAACGAATTGTGCCATATTATTATATATTTATTATTTTACACTGTTAGCATTTACAAAAAGGAAAGAAAGAAAATAAATGAAGGAAAGTAAAGAGATAAGATAAGAAGAGAGTAAAAGAAAGATATACAAGACAGCAGGAGAGAGAGAGAGACGTGAGACGTGAGAGAGAGAAGAAAGAGAAAAAGAAGAAAAAGAGAGAAATTTTAGTTTTCGTTCCGATCCGATCAATCCGTAGCTCAAATCCGACCGAGCCCTTAAGGAAAAGTGTAGATCTCGTCGAGATGATCATTTTGGTGGTGGTTTCATCTTGGGAAACTTCCAATTTTTGTAGAGATCTCGGTAAGGAACTTTTTATGGTTTTTCTCGATTTCCCGTTAATCCGGAACTCTGATCGACGAACCGTCAGCCCCATTAGAACCGAAATGGGGAGAGAAATTCACGGCCACCAGAAAATCTGGTTTTTGGCCGGAGCGTGGTGCTCACGCGCCACTCAAGATGCGGCGCGTGAAGCCCACGCGCGGACAGTGACGGTGGCGCGTGGAACCCACGCGCCAGACAGAATTTCGCCGCCGATGTTTCGAGTCTCCTCCGCGAATTTCAGACCATTCCGAGTAGTTTTGGACCTCCGAATCTTGATTTTCGTTAAGTTTGCGAGAACGACCGAATCACGTTTCTTGCATTTCTTTCATCTATTCTAGTTAGGATTATGTTCCTTATAGTAATTCTTTTATCTCTATAGGTGATCGTGATACCGTAAGCAGGGATGGTCCTGCTGCATAGTTCCTTTCTCAGTAGTCAGCTCACCAGGTGCGTGGATAAACCTGTAACATTGATGTTTTCAAAAGTATATAGTATGTATGTTTTCTTAAATGAATTTTAAGGTAATGCATTAAATGAGTTGTTTTCAGAAAGTTTATATATTTTGCTATAAGGTATGGATCGAATATTGATTATGTTGAAATCATGTGTTTGTTATATATGAGAAACTTGCATGATTTGAGAAATATGAGCATGGATTTTGGAAATGATTTTTATGTTAGGATGCACCCCGTGTACTTATATGTGCCAGATTATTGCCGTGAGATAAGGTCTCACGTT